>JACEEZ010012668.1:37500-55000 GCA_016584305.1 Chionoecetes opilio | reverse complement strand
GATGAAGTTAATTTATTACACTTATGACGCACGTAGTACCTACGAGGGCGGGGAAAAAATATCAATATCTATATAAAACATGATGGTGAAGATATCACTTTACGTAGGAAAGAGAGAGAGAGAGAGAGAGAGAGAGAGAGAGAGAGAGAGAGAGAGAGAGAGAGAGAGAGAGAGAGAGAGAGAGAGAGAGAGAGAGAGAGAGAGAGAGAGAGAAGAGAGGAGAGAGAGAGAGAGAGAGAGAGAGAGAGAGAGAGAGAGAGAGAGAGAGAGAGAGAGAGAGAGCCGTATATTCATTAAGCTCAGTGAAAGAGGAGGATGAGAGGAGAAGAGAGGTGCCTCCAGTGATTAATTTACCACGACGCTATCACGAGTAAAAAAAAAATATTTACCATTCGCCCACACACAACTACGCCTCGTGAAGATTGATGGCCACTGTGTCCTTTAAGTGGCGAACAGCAGACCATCGCCACATATAGCGTAGTAAAAGACGGCCAACGAATACAGTGAAATTTAAGGAAAATATATCAAAGCATTATCTGGGCTTCACTGTTTATATTAAGGGAAATTGACAAAAAACTTACTAAAAACTGAATCATCGAAATCGAGTCATCACTGAACTAAAAGTGAATCATCGAAATGCTTTGTGTGTGATCCTATTTTTACTTTTTATGCATTCCTAATCAATTCCTGGCTTGGTTGTGGTGTGTTATTTTATGGTAATTTTCACTTGATGCTATACAGTTCATGCTTTACTAATTCACCAGGGTTATTAAGTACATATCTAATCCTTTATTCCACGCATACATATTTAGGTATAGAAATAACGCAAAATTCCATAATTTCTAAATAAATAGCAGGTACAGTCCACACCTTATAGCTTTCATACTCCTTACTTCTATCAGTTTTTCAATATAAGTTGATATTTTCCCGTCCCTCAATCAGCATGTCAATTGTCAGAAGCGCCAATTCATCGTGTGGGCTAACGTACATAATTATATACTTTTTATTGAAATTCTGACCACTTTACATTCTAAACACTCAATATTTTTTTTCTTCTCTTTTTATGGCATACGAACACCTTAGACAGTCAATTGAACACTATTTGCTTCTTTGTCTGCAAGTTTATTTTTTGTCTTTAAGCTCTTTCACATGGAAAAAAACGTCTGGTAGCAGCGACCTGGTGCCCTCCTTCCAAGCCGTCAACGCCACAAAGAAGTCCCTAAGGAGAGGGTTGTGTGGGCGCGCCTTCTTCTCGAATTAGGGTTAAACACGATCCATTAAGGGCACTCACTCAATGCATCACGCGGCGCCCTTTGAAGACCGAGGAGGACCTGGACATTAGGCTCAGTCTGTCTATAGATCCTCCGTCTCGTAACACGATGTAGGAAATTAATGATAAAGATCTCGTTTTCGTTGATAATTAATAAGAGGTCGTCTAGTAGTTTTGCCTTATGATAAAGAACATTTTTGATCTTTCGTGGCCTTAAGGACCAGATAATACAAAGTTTACAGATAAGAAGGTTGCTGTTTTGGCCCTTAATGCCGGACCACCCGGAAAACACAAGTGCCAGCCACCTATTTTTTCCTGTTCCATTCCGGCTTCACATCACTAGAGATCCTCCTCCTCCTCCAAACAAAGTTACAGTGAATTCATGTAATCGAGGTTTACGGTCAAGAAATGGAAATGAAAGTGATGAGAGGCAAATAAAAGAAAAGAGAAAGTGAAAAATTAAAATGAAAGGGAAGGAATGATTCTTCGACGTAAATATGTCCAAGGAAAGTGAAAGTAGTAAATGTGAGCGAAAGTAAGAGAAAGAGAACATTGAGAGACAAATCTTAAGTCACAAAATGTGAAATAGAAAGTAAATGAGGATGACAGCTATGTTAGGGGCAAAAATAAGAGAGGAGGGAAAAGTGAGTGGGAGGGAAGAGGTAAAAAAGAGATAGAAAGAAATTGATAGTCAGGGAGATAAAAGAGGGGAACGCATTAATAAACCAGAGAGAGAGAGAGCGAGAGCGAGAGCGAGAGCGAGAGCGAGAGCGAGAGCGAGAGCGAGAGCGAGAGCGAGAGAGAGAGAGAGAACCATATAACTGAAATTTACGAGGAAGGAAATCAAGCAGGAAAATATAAATTATGCTAACAAGATTTGTGAACAACACTATTATACTGTATAAAATGAACAAAGCTGAAAATAATTACATCTGCAAAAGTCTACATACTTTTATGTCAATACAATTCATTGTGTGCAGCTTTTTCAAAACACTCTCCAAGAAAGACGTAAACATGTCCTCTCTTAACCTTCTGGAAAAAAGCATCATATCAGAATTTTGTCAATCTGTTTACAATATTTTGCCAGCCATTACAACGGTGTTAAGAAATTCTTGCTGGTAAGATGAAGCACTCAAATCATGTCATGTTATAGCGTACAGATTGTGTGAATATTACCGATATCAATTCCATCCCTGTCGACTTATTTCCGTATGTATGCTAATTTGACGATGATACCGAGGTGATAAGACGTAAGTTTCGTAAGTGTGAAAGATGGTGTAAGCACCTTACACCATCTTACACCATCTTTCACACTTACGTCTTATCACCTCGGTATCATCGTCAAATTAACATACATACGGAAATAAGTCGACAGGGATGGAATTGATATCGGTAATATTCACACAATCTGTACGCTATAA
Source organism: Chionoecetes opilio (assembly GCA_016584305.1). NCBI lineage: Eukaryota > Metazoa > Arthropoda > Malacostraca > Decapoda > Majidae > Chionoecetes > Chionoecetes opilio. The sequence continues at coordinate 52,309 of JACEEZ010012668.1, read as the reverse complement.
CATGACATGATTTGAGTGCTTCATCTTACCAGCAAGAATTTCTTAACACCGTTGTAACATTCAGCATTTTAAGCTTTGCTCATAATTGTCTTTTTTTTTCTCCACACTAATTTCTGATGAGATAACTTACTGTATCTTCTCCTCCGAATGATAACATGTCACCTCATACACACGTCAACACATCTCTATTTGCGCGCTCTTGGTGTTAGGAGTCCTCAAAACTAGATTAACCATCAGGCGTTAGGAACATTTATGAAGGTTTTATCTAGTGTGGAATGGATATGAAGGATTAATCTATGCTCTAATTTATTCAACTTTTTTTTTTTTAAGACTCCACTATTTTTCATTCCAAATTCTACTACTTTTTTGTTACTCGCTCTCTACTTCCTCTCACCGTGCACCTTCTACTTCACCTTCTACGTGCACCTTCTTCTACTTCGTCCTCACCTATTTCCACAAGTTGAGCTATTCCGTGCCGATAACACTAGTTCTCTGAATCCATTCTTTGTTTAGGGAAGAAACAACAACAACCAAAAAGGACAAAACAAAATACTCGAACAAAATTACACAAGATTGGGCTCACGCAACAAGGGTGTTTTTTTTCCGCCCTCTGTTGCCGTTCCATTTGTTTCCTTTGTAAACTAAATGGTCCTCTTGTTATGGGGTTCTTGCTTTATATCCTTGTGAAACGTACCACACCGAGGAGTCTTGATTGCGAATGGAAGGATACTGGAATGTTGAAGTATCACACACACACACACACACACGCACACAAACAGGGTGTGTCATGGTTGGAAGAGAACCGTCTGCTCCGCGTTCAGTAAGAATATAATGTAGGTTGTTGAAGCCCAGCGAGGGATGGATTCCACTGACAGCGCAGGTTGTTACTGTCCCCCTTGAGTAAGAGGATGGGGTGCGTGTGATTTGTGAGGTCCCAGCATTACCGAAAGATCGGTTACTATGAGCTCAAACCTCTTTCCGAGTAAGTATTAGCTGGTGATCTCGAGTCCAAATTGCGTATGCAGGACCATGGGTAAAATGACACTCAAAAAAAATTATCTGTAGTCTCTCTCTCTCTCTCTCTCTCTCTCTCTCTCTCTCTCTCTCTCTCTCTCTCTCTCTCTCTCTCTCTCTCTCTCTCTCTCTCTCTCTCTCTCTCTCTCTCTCTCTCTCTCTCTCTCTCTCTCTCTCTCTCTCTCTCTCTCTCCTCTCTCTCTCTCTCTCTCTCTCTCTCTCTCTCTCTCTCTCTCTCTCTCTCTCTCTCTCTCTCTCTCTCTCTCTCTCTCTCTCTCTCTCTCTCTCTCTCTCTCTCTCTCTTCTCTCTCTCTCTCTCTCTCTCTCTCTCTCTCTCTCTCTCTCTCTCTCTCTCTCTCTCTCTCTCTCTCTCTCTCTCTCTCTCTCTCTCTCTCTCTCTCTCCTCTCCTCTCTCTCTCTCTCTCTCTCTCTCTCTCTCTCTCCTGACAAACTAAGCAATTCCCATCCGTTTCTCGCCTCTCCGTACCCCTGTAGCACGGGGTGTTTACAACCTCTTGAGCATCTCTTCTCGTGACGCATCGGGGTTGTTTCCGGATTCCATATGGTTCGAGTGCTCTTTTCCTTCGTGCATAATACACCTCCAGACCCCTATGAATTATTAAGTAGTACTGAAGAAAGGTGCCGTGCCGTCATTGTTCGAACGAGGAAGACGGAGGAGACAGATCGATATCCACCACCTGTAGGCTACAGTTAAATTTAAAACACGAAGACGACATGTCCGTGCTCTTGCATATTAATCTCTGGGCCGATTGTTCTGTTCTTGCTTATACATCACATACATTTGTCATTTTTTCTTTCTCGTTTTTTGGTGTTTTGTCTGTGGAATGGGATTTTCTATCAACCGTCTCCTCCACGCTGTTGTATGAGAGAGCAGCCTATCCGCACTAAAGGTCAGCCTCTAAATAAAACAGACCCTCAGCTGCCGGGCCAGATACAGCATGAGGAGTGGTGTTGCAGCCCTAGACACAGCAGCGGGAAAGGGGCGTCACTCAAGCCGCACACACCAGATGGCATGTGACAGTTGGGTCTTGAAAAGCTCCTAAGTGCATCTTGAATTTTTCACTCACTTGGATGAAGGTGTGTGTACAGTATTGCTCCCACGTATTAACAGTAGAAGGAATGGGTTCTACCTGTAGGCAGTCCAAAGTAGGCTATGTAGATACAAGGGTATTTCCTATTGGTGTTCATGAGGGTTTCAGTCTCTGTCTGGCTGAACTCCTTGTAAAGGATGTGGTGTACATTACTCTGCTCTCAAAACCTGTTTCGTGGATTATTTCGCAACATGAAACTTGATAGTCAGCATACTTTTCATTACTTAAATTTTTTGAATGAAGCTCGTAGTTCGCGTTTGTGACACATGACGCTTCGAGCTCAGGTCATGACTAAAGACGACGTACAATCTAAGCGACTGTTTTTCCTCCCTCGTCGGTTATTCAGTGATTTAGTATACGAAAAACACGCAAACGATGAATTTCGACAGCAGGGTGTTTGCAGCAAGTTTGTTTACACCACCATGACCTGTACACGTTAGTGGCCATACTGAACTCGGTTGGAGGCACATGTCACTAGTTCGGGGGCCAGCACTTCTCTGATTTTTCGGGGGAGAGGAAGGGGAATAGCAAGCCTGACTGATAATGACAAGTAGAACGTTATAACTATTGAGACCAAATTATGAAATATAACACGTATATGACCAATAATAAAAATAATATAATCAACGTACAAATCATAACGATAGATTTCACCATCAACATGAGGACGTGCATCAAAACCCATGAAATGCTGATGCACCGATGACAGCTTTACGAGGATGACGATTAACGCCGTTGAAAATAAATGCACCCTGTTTACATCGATACCAACTATTGTAAAATAATAAAAAAGAAAATAGAGTGAAAAATATATAGCCCTACTGAGCCAAACGGGGCTGCCTGTGTGACTACTCTATTACTTTAGTTTTTACTAGTTAGTCAAAAAAATATTAAAGCTGATGGCTCCTCCCCACCCTCCACTTCCTCAGTGGAGGGTGGGGCGAAGCTGGTAGGCACAAAGTGAGGAAAAGATACCATGCAGTATTCAAAAACTGCCATGGAACATGATAGGAAAGGTGAAAAGAGAGACATACTCTAAGCTAGAGCTAAAGTTAGAATAAGAAAAGCGGAGGAGGAAGAGGAGGAGGAGAAGGAGAAGGAGAAGGAGAAAGAGACAAATCAGGAGACAGAAGAGGAGGAAGAGAAGGACGATGGAAAGAGGACAGACATACTGGCGGTTCGGGGTAGGATGGATGTGTTAGATGACTGAGAGGTGAAAGGTGAAGAAGAAACGTTTGATGGCATGCATAAAAAGTTTCTCTGGAGGCATGGAAGGTGAAGAGGATCAAATAAGGTGGTGGCAAAGGAGAGAATATAAATTTTGGGTGAAGATCGGGAGCGAGGAACGAGGTTGAGGGGGCAAAAGTGCAGTAATAGTAAGGGGGTGGATGAGGAGGGTGTAGGGTGGAAAGAAGTTGTCTGTTGGGCAGTGAAAGGCAACCTCGCCTCGCCTCTTGCTGACCACACCCTGCATGCATGACCCTAATGCTGAAGCACCCTGCAGCTACGTAACTCGTCCTGCTTTTCTCTACATTTTTCTATCTACCCCCTGCCCCCACACAACTACAGACACCACACGGTTCGTCTGGCATAGCAATACATATTTTGTGCGTCACTTGACGTTCGCAGATTCGAGCCTCACTCACGACTTTCCCTGGAAACACGAATAATTACCAATTCTTTTGAGCAAGGAGATTGGTTAAGTGTGTGGAGTGTAAGGTCCTAGCTTTACCCAAAGATTGGTTTCTATGAGCTCTAAGGTCTTTCCATGATGGTACCAGCTGGAAGTCGCGTGTCCCGCATGTGATCAAGGCCATGGGTGAGTCGCACACAATTAAACCCAGCATTGGCCGTAGGGTTTATAGGGAAGGAGACTCTTCATTCCTACAGCTGTTTAGTTGAAGGCCTTCCCTCTCAGTCAGCAGGAAACATTGTAATCGCCTCTCCCCTACGACTCTGGAAAACAATAGGACGAGAGGAGTCCAAATAACACCAGAAACGTCGCCCGTAGATCCTGCAACAACAAAAGAGCCCAGTGAACCCAAAAGGAGGGTTGGGAAGGGTGACAGCTATAAGGGGAAAAACACACGCCTCCCTCCTCCCCTTGTTGCCCCGAGTCCCCGTCTTCCTCCATTCAAAAATAAAAAAAGAGAAAACAATGGACGGCACAGTTTTCTACAGACGGTATAATGATCTCGATGGTTGTTCAAACTCTTACGTCATCGCCCATGTATCTGACAAGGGCAGAGGTTAGTTTTATAAAGGTTTCTAGTGGAGGGCAGCGCTATATTATATTATTCTACACGTAATCATCGGCCCATCATAGTATCGTAAAACACTCGGAAACGAACACAAAAGAATAAGAAACAAGTGCTGCGCCTTTGCATTCTCCGCCGAGTACTTTTCCTCTTGTTCCAAATCGCTAGAAAACTTGAATTAAAGTTGTTACCCTGTTTAAGCAGGAATTTTAAAATCCAATTAAAGTGCAAGGCAACATGGCTAATAGGGCAGTTTTTTTCTGCAGAAGCTAATTACCATACACTAACATATCCTTTTTGTTCAGTTTTCTGGTGCGGGCAGTATGGGTGTTCATTTCTTCTTGATCTTTTATTCCTTACAATACGCCTCTAGTTATGTAACTAAGTGACTGTGACTCATCTCAGGTCATATCACTTTCATATTATCATTAATCATCCATATGTGTATCACATTCACATATGCTTCAATCTTCATGTTAATCACATGTTTTGCGTATATAAAGCAATATCCATCGAATTTTTTTTTGTAATTACATAAGACTGAAAGCAGAAACAATAAGAGCGTAATAAATAATGAGGTAAAACATAATTTTCATGCGAGTGGAGAATTATTACAGGAGAGTCACGGATCCTACTGACCTATATCCACGGATCCTATATATATATATATATATATATATATATATATATATATATATATATATATATATATATATATATATATATATATATATATATATATATATATATAATAATATATATATCTCTACTAAAACTGTCTATACAAAATACAGTGCCAGATTTAGGAAGGCTCGGGTGATTACTAAAGGAGTGAGGGTGTTCCTGGTGTTGTACATAGTGTCGTACCTCAGAGATGAACAAATAGAGAGGCGATAGAGAGGCAAGGCGTATGCTATCTACACACTGTATGCTTTACCCTTCTACCCTGGCTCGTGCCACTTAGCTGATTGTAAACTATAGGAATTCACACATGAAAAATTACTGTTAAACTCTTATTGAATGTGTATCCCCCCGTCTTTTCCCTCAAATCCTACATCCATCCTTCCCTTACTGAGCCTATGTCACTTCCTCCTTCCCTTAATGTATATCCCTTCTTCCCTCACATAATCTATACTTCTTTCTTCATCTCTACCTCTACAAATCCAAAGCCCTCCCTCCCTACCTCCCTCGCTCCATCTTCGAATCCATACGCCTTCCTTCCTCCATCCATCCATCCCAGAATCTATATGCCTTCCCCTCTTCTTCCTTCCCTCCCCTCCTTCCTTCCTTCCTCCCTCAACCTCAAAACCAATACACCCCTCTCTCTCTCTTTCTTTAAATCCGTATTTCTCACTGAAAGACTCACAAACATACGCACTTTGAATAACAAAAACAGAATACTGCAAACTGTCTATTTTTAGTGATCTTATTTATAGTAGATTAAGACATTTCAACTTACGCCCCTCATTGCGTTGTCTTATCCCACCGTTCAAATCAACTCTGCCATCACCAATAATCTTCGGTCATCACCACCACAACCCCCACCACAAATCACTCAATATCATTACGGCATAACAATCACGAGGATAAAACGGATATAAAAGAGGCATCGCTTCTACCACCAACACCATCACCACCACAATGTCGAAAAAAAAAAAGTTAACCTAAAACCAATATCAACAACTGTAGCAACAATCTGTAGCATCACCATTAATTAAGATAATCCACATAACCAATTACAGACACCGCCATTACTGCCACCACAATCACCTCTACAGAAGATAGACGGGAAGAAGAGAGATGAACAGGTACTGAATCTTGTCTCTCCTCCCATTCACCACTCTTACCTAACTCTTCTATCATACAATAGTGGTGATTTATAATATGATGAGTCTGATGAGTGGTGAATGAAGTAATAATGGTTAATATATATATACTATAGGGAAGCCAAAACAGTACGTGGTGATGGTGGTGGTTGTGGTGGGTTTATATAATATGAGAGGCAGCATAAAAGATACGTATTTTTTGTTTATAGTGGAGGGAAAACGAGATTACTACAATGTATATATTGCTGATACAGAGCGACACTTGCCACAACCAGCCGTGAATAAAAAATCGAAGTATTCAACACTCACCGTTGGGTGCTACTATGCAGTGTTGTAGTCAAGACCAGACCCTCCGAGACCAAGACCAAGACCAAGACCAGACCCTTCGAGACCAAGACCAAGATCAGACCCTTCGAGACCAAGACCAAGACCAAGATCAGACATTCCGAGACCAAGACCAGCCCTCCGAGACCAAGACCAAGACCTTCCAAGACCAAGACCAGACCCTCCGAAACAGACTAAGACCAAGAACAGGCAATTCAAATTTTTTTTTTAAATATGACTATTATCTGAATGTTTTTGGTCTGTACTGCGTAAATACTAAATTGAATTGTCCTAAGTTGTTCGGATGGGATCGCCGCAAGTGCTTGATAAAAGCCGACGTCGTGCCAGCCTTGTCCGTGATGCTTTGCTTGCAGAAAGTATAAACTGCTGTGTGTTTCTGGTTTCCGTGTTTCTTATAAAAAAAACTCCTTCTGGTCCTTGAACGTTGTGTGGGTTGGCACTAGGAGGTTCCCGTGGTGTAACAGGAAGCACAGCCGCCCGGCATGCGGAAGGTCCCGGGTTCGATTCCCGAGCGGTGTAACCTTTATTGGTGAGACCCCCTACTCTAACATGGCGCAGTGAGTAGGATCGTGAATGCACATTCCCCCGGTCAGGCTGCGGCAGCCTTAGGGGGGAGATGTGTGGGTTGTCACTAGGAAGTTCCCGTGGTGTAACGGGAAGCACAGCCGCCCGGCATGCGGAAGGTCCCAGGTTCGATTCCCGAGCGGTGCAACCTTTATTGGTGAGACCCCTTACTCTAACAAACGCAAATTTGATAACTGCTGAAGATGCCGACATGATTACTCATTCTGGTGTGCGAACGGAAATTAAGCGAGACTAGTCCAGTACACCTCACTGTCCGACGTCCTATGTCACTACCAGACAGAGTTGCCAGGTCCTGCCAACTCTTGTATTTCTTGCCAGAAATTACTCAACAAATTTTGGAGTTTGCCAGAAATATTCGTCAATTGAATTTCATTTTCTTATGATGAAAAATTGAAAATGCCAAAAAAGTAAAGTGTGAATGCCAAAAGTATATTTTGTGGTTTGTGCACCTGGCAACCCTGCTGCCAGATGTGCTCGATGTAACGACTAACGAGCTCTGGTAGAAGGGGGGTAAGGGTAACGTATAAGGGAGGAAATATATTTACAAAATTTAATATATGTAAACAACTGAACATCTAGGTCAAATATTTCTGCTTTCATTGCTTCGTTGGCATGAAGAAACAAACAAACATAGAAAAATAGAATTTTTTGTGGTTAAGTTTTCCAAGCGAGCTAGCTAAACCTGTGGTGTACGTGTACGAAGGGTGCGGGGATTGCATAGGCCTACACATATATGAAGTACACGGAGGTGAACAGAGCTGCAAACATGCGTGCGTGCAAAAGGAGATTAGGTATCACTGCGAGAATGGCCACGTACGTACGTCATGCATGTTCTCTCGACTCGCACGCACTCTATCAGCGCTCGCAGGGCTCAGCTCATGCATCATCACCGTAGAGCAGTGTTTCTTAAAGTGTGGTCCGCGGACCCCTTGGGGTCCGCAGGCTAATTTGATTCTGCTAAAATATATAATGTTATCTGGAAACAATTTAACCGACGACTGTAATGATATTTGCGATTTGGCAGCTTTGTAGTGGCCGCTAGTGAGTCAGTAGTGAGTGAGTCAGTTGACGTTAGACTGCTGAAGGAAGGAAGTCGCTTGTGCTCCTCTGTATAGCTTTATTAAATTGGTAAGAAAATATTATGGATGATTATGACAACATACGCATTTTTGTAACCCATTTGTAAGTTTTTAAATTATTTTATAATTATACACAATTGTACTACCGTTATATGTTTAACATCAGAAGTTTATAAATTAGAGATAAGAATGTATGTTACTTGCAGGATAAATTGATAGTTACCAGACAGACTAGCCTACCCAGTACCACGACTATGGATCTGTGGCTTAAGACAAGCTCACTTAAACAAAAAAAGAAGGACAACCGAGACAACACGGACATTCAATGGCTCTCAAAACTGGCGTACCTGTCTAATATTTTCAGCACACTGAATGGATTGAATCTAGCTTTGCAAGGAAAAACTACTACCATCTTTAATGTGCAGGACAAAATACAGAGCACACGAATGAAGCTGGACTTATGGTGTGGCCGCCTTGACAGCAAGGATTTTGAGTCTTTTCCTATTTTAGCAGACTTCCTTCTCACTGTCGAAGAAGAGCTAGATGGTGACACAACACAAGGTTTCATAGTCCATATTCAAGGCCTTCACTCAGTTAGGAAAATATTTTCCAGAACCAGACCCAAGCTTTGAGTGGATTATAAATCCATTTGCTACAGATCAAGCCAAAATAGAAAAGGTCAGTGTTATGCTGCCATCAAGGTTGATAACCTTGTTGAAATTGCAACAAATGAGTCACTTAAGCAACTAATCAGGGAGATAAGTTTGACGGTTTTTTGGGCTCAAGTACAGCCAGACTACCCTGGACTCGCAGAATTGGCTTTGAGGCACTTGATGCCGTTCCCAACAACATATAACTGCGAGATTGCATTTTCCACACTGGTTGATCTTAAAACAAAAAGGCGCAACCGGATCAATGTCGAACCCGACATGCGACTGAAGCTCAGAAGAATGGAGCCAGATATCTCTTGGATCATGAATCAGCAAAAACAGTACCATTCATCCCATTAGGATCGAGATGTGAGGACGAAAGGTTGTTGTTTAGTGAAATTTGTGTGAAAAAATGTAAATTGTAAATTGTGAAATAAATAATACTATGCAAGGTAAAATGTAGTTTATGTAGCTATGTAGTTTAGTTGAAGTTAAGCCATTAATAAATAATTTAGTAATGATTTTAGTATATTCTAGCCAACAAACTCCTTTTAAAATTTTTACTGAAGAGATAGTGTAAAGGGGAAATCTCAGAATTAAGGGTCCGCCACATGATTAGCTTTATGAAAAGGGGTCCGCTGCACGATAAAATTTAAGAACCACTGCTGTAGAGCTAGTCAGGCAGTATCTATAGACAGTACAACGCTGTATGGCGCGCCGTGAATCGAAACGGCCATGATTTTTCTCCGTGTATGATAATAAATTCCGACCTTCCCCACGCCGCGATGCACTTTTTAACCCTGGTCTCGACCTGGTCTCGAGCCAAACTTCCGAGACCAGAAGCTTCGAGACCAAGATCAAGAACAAGACCACATCAAACGAGACCAAGACCAGGACCACATCAAACTGGTCTCGAGACCGGTCTCGAGACCAAGACCAGTCTCGAGACCTACAACACTGCTACTATGTCACCGTTGTCTTCCTAAACGCTGGTTCAAAGTTACTTCAATGTCACTGATTCAACGCACACACTATCACCGCTGCTCACCCTCGCTCACTGTGCCTACACTTTTGTCCTTCTCTCCCTCCTATCCTCCTCCTCTTCCCCCTCGTCCTCCTTTTCGGTATTATTCTAGTGTTTGCCCATACTCCCCCTCTCCCACAAAACAAGCTTGGGGACTTGGGGAATGCGGGATATTTGGCTGGGGTACAAAATATGCGTCGCAACCACATAGTTTTTGAGTTAGGGGTGTTGAAAAAATTCCCTAGATCTAGGGAATATTAATTGGATTTCTTCTGAGTCCAGAAACGCGTGAACCTGCCGATCCTCACAGAACGATGACCGACGTGTCGAGAACCCCCCCAACCCCCCGCTAGGATAGATAGATATTATTGTTTTAAGGCGCCGCAACTGCGGGGTTATTGACGCCTCCCCCGCTAGGAGGTTAGGTTAGATTTGGTTAGGTTAAGGTAGGTTATATTTGGTTACGTTAGGTTAGATTTGGTTAGGTTAGCTTAGGTTAGATTTGGTTATCGGTGGGTCAAGCCCCTCGCTAGGTTAGGTTAATTTTGGTTAGGCAAATTTCTCTAGATATAAGGAAATTACCCTAGATCTAGGGAATTTTACCCCCCTACACAACTCTTAAATTACGTGTTTCCGACGCTTTATTTGTTCCCCACCCGAAAACCCCGCATTCCCACAGGTCCCCAAACTTGTTTGGGGGAAGTGGGAGAGTATGGGCAAACACTAGAAATTTACCTCCTTTTCCTCCCAACCCATCATAGCTATACAAAACGATACATACATATTATCATACCGTTTCTAGTCTTATAATAAATACTGATAATCAAATGAAAGAATACAATGAAATGAGAATATATAAATTATCTTTACATTTACCATATTATGACTAAATTTATTACACAAAAAAATGTATCTAGCAATTACAACGAACCAATAAGCATCCTGATTGCTAACACGCTCTCGTCAGTGATTGGAACTAGCGCGCTCATTCACTGCCTCGAGTAAGTGAAGCTGTTCGAAGCACCGTCACTGTTCGCGTCTGTCATGATAAAACCTCAAAATCAAGGCTAAGGGACAGAGACTAAGTATATATATATTAATATATATATATATATATATATATATATATATATATATATATATATAATATATATATATATATATATATATATATATAATTATATATATATATATTAATATATATATATATATATTATATAATATATATATATATATATATATATATTAATATATATATATATATATATATATATATTATATATATATTATATATATATTATATATATATATATATATATATATATATATATATATATTATATATATATATATATTTATATATATATTTTTTTCACCTACGTCCAGATCACGCCCTGAACGCGTAATATCCAGCTGTTGACCAATTATTCGGTAAGGCTGGGACCTCACACATCACACATACACCATCCCCTTGCTCAAGGGGGACAGTAACTGCCATATTGTGCCTCACGTCAGGGATCTCCTGGGGCAGGTGCACGTGCTGGCCCTACAGGAGACGTGGCCGTGCCCTGACGAGGTGCACAGACCGAATGGCCTCCATAAGGACTTGTGTCGTTCTCGACTTCGGCGGTGGACGAGACACGGGTCCTGAGGCGTGGCAGGCCATACGGTGGTCTCACTTTTTTGTGGCACAAGAGTCTTTCTAAATACATGAAAGTATGTAATGCTCAGGACCCTCGCATCTTGGGCATTGCATACAAGGATGACCGGTTCTCCATGTTGCTGGTGAATGTGTTTCTGCCCACCAGTAATGTGGAGAACAGGGACGAACAGCTGATGTATTTAGGAAGACTCGCCTCCATAATAGAGGATGCTGAGGAGCAGAATGTTTGCATTCTCGGTGACTTTAATGCTGCCCCGGGCACTGCCTTCTTCACAGACATTCAGCGCATGTGTGGAGACCGCGACATGGTGATGGCTGACGTGAGGGCGCTTCCCCCAACGAGCTTCACTCATGTCAACCAGGGGGGTCTCTCACGCACGTGGCTGGATCATGTGCTGTTGTCACCATGCCTGTTTGATGTGATGGATGAGTGCTCCATTCTGTACAACAGTGTCTCTTCAGACCATTTTCCTCTCATGGTGGATTTCAAAGTTAATGGGCTCCCTGCTCTGACACAGATCAGGCAGGATAATGCGGCAAGGATTAAGTTGGATTTTCGGGACAAGCGGAAGAGAGAAAAGTATGGTCGTGTAGTGACAGAGTTGCTGAGGGGCATTGCCATAGATCCTGTCAGGGTTTGTTGCTTCCAGAATGCATGTCTGGATCGTGGGCACCATGACAACATCAACGCCTTCCACGAGGCGTTGATAGAGTGCATGATGCGTGCTGGCCTGACTGTGTTTGGTTTCTGCAGGAAGAGATGGAGGCAGGTACCAGGCTGGAATGAGTTTGTTCGTGAGGCGCACAGTGCCGCGCGGGAGTCCTTCCTTGAGTGGATAGCGGGTGGTGGTCCGCGTTGGGGGCCACTGGCTGAGAGAATGAGGAGCACCAGGGCCAGATTCAAGCTGTGTCTCAGGTGGTGTAAGTCACATGAGCACCAGCTTCGTGCCCAGTCCCTGGCTGACAAGCTGGCATCTGGTGACTCCTTTAACTTTTGGCGTGGCGTGCGCAGCATGAACCCGGGCTCACACACGCTTCCCCTACGGGTGGATCACGCTGTGGGGGAGAAGGGCATCACCTCCATGTGGGGAGAACATTTCAAGGGCATTCTCAACTGTGTGAGGGACGAGGAGAGTGAGAATGCCCTGCGTGGTGGGATGCGTGGTGTGTCGCTGCAGGGTTTCCGCAGCGTGGATCACGAGGAAATGAGAGGGGTATTGCAAAGCCTCTCCTCCAGTGAGGCTTTGGGTATGGATGGGCTCCCATCCGGGGCATTTCAGTATGCGCCCCCCAGCCTCGTTACTTGGCTCTTGTCTCTTCATCAATGCCTGTGTCTGCCATCAGTACATACCCAGTCAGGTCTTGGCAGTGTCTTGGTGAGTCTGCCCTTACTTTTGTGGATAGATTCGCATACCTAGGCCATGTTATATCCCATGACATGACTGATGATGATGATATCATCAAGCAGACCACCAAGCTTCTTGTCGTGGGAAATACTCTACAGAGGAAATTCTCCTACTTTAGCAGAGAGGTGAAGATGGAGTTATTCAGGAGTCACTACTACTCTATATACTGCAACTCGCTGTGGTCGCGGTACAAGGTGGCCACTATGAACCGCCTTAAGGTCTGTCACAATGACATCCTTAAGAGGCTTCTGGGGCTGCCCAGGTGGTGCAGCTCGTCCCTGGCTTTCGCTAGGAACGGGGTGAACAATCTGGATGTGATCCGTCGACACTCCGTGTTCAGTTTAAGGAGTAGGGTGGAACTCTCTACGAACTTCATCATCACCTCAGAGCTCAGTCAGGCAGAGCTCGGCCTATGTATGTGGACCTATACAACAGCGGTGGCTGGGTCTGCTGTTTGTGCAGAATGTGGGGTAGCACAGGTGTCCATGTATGTTTTTCTATGTACTTTGATACTATGTCCCCTAATGTGCCTGTACTTTGTTCTTGTTTTTTATTTCTGCTGTAGTACTTAAGTTTACTCCTTGGCTTGTTCTTATCGCTTTGTTTTTTGTATGTATGCCTCCGGGCGAGAATAAAATTATTATTATTATTATATATTTATCGGTGAGTAGAGGGGGTTTGAACATGGGACCACAGAATAGCACACACCCCTCTAGACCACCGTGCCACCGCGGGTCCTGGGGTGCGTGCACGTGCAGGAGGTAACGCAATCTCCTCTCATGCTGGGGGTGGGGGGGGAGAGGGGGAGGGGGGGGGATGGAGGGGACTCCGGGTGTAGGGCGTGGGGATCATCGGCGTCTACAGGCATGACAGCTTTCCAGATGGTGGATAGTGCTACGTGGCGCCCTGGACCTGCCCGAGGGTGGCAACAGACTCCCGAATGGCCTGTGCCCCATTACATACCCGCCAAAGAAACAGCTTCGGGCTTTATGCTTATCAACTGTACAATGACTGACTTTATTATTATTGCTTTGTTTATTAGGAAAACTAGAAAAAAATGCAATATAGCTTTGAAAAATCGCCTCCATTACCCTCAGTATTTTCAAATTTACTCCGTTTGGGTTAAGTTACCTCTGGATACCCGACCTCAACCATACGCAAGCGTTACTGTCAATAACACTACAGTCACCATACTGCACTAATGTCACCAGGCGCCATATATTACGAATGTCACCACTAAAGCATCACTACAGACTTGTATGTGCCCCGGAAGAGGCATGCACAGTAAATTATATTATGTACCTGTCTTCAGTGACGCATACAAGTCTGTAGTGATGCTAAAATTCGTAATATATGGCGCCTGGCGACATTATTGCAGTGTGGCGACTATAGTGTTATTGACGGTAGAGAAAAGAAAAAAACATGATCCGCATCTTACGTTACTGTTAGCCACAATCGCTTGAGCAATTACTAGAATAAATTACTAGTTACACATTGAAAACAAAAGTCATGAGGACAAGGCAATGCTTTTGTTGCTCCTTTCTTTAGCGTATAAGAAACTTTAAGGGTGATGAAAAATTGGTAAGGTCGATAATACTTGGCCTCATTGCGTTGCACCATACACCGATGCGAATGAAGCAATGGAGTCTGCTGGTACATATGAATATACTATTTGCGTGTCGGTCGTTCTTTGCCGTTCACGACGACGTTTATCGCACTTGAACGCATGTGAAAGCTAAGGGTGGATAATTCCGCTGCCTCATCTGAACACTCGGACGCAGCTTAACGTAATGCGCAAGGCACGACTCTCCTGTACTGAAGACTCGCAGGACCTCACCGTGAAGAAGT
>JACEEZ010012668.1:20000-30000 GCA_016584305.1 Chionoecetes opilio | reverse complement strand
TCGATAATGATGTTGATTTGTGGTGCATGAAAACTTTGCGATGAATAGATCCTGAAATGAATTATCTCAATGGCGTGACACCTATGTACAGGAGAGAGAGAGAGAGAGAGAGAGAGAGAGAGAGAGAGAGAGAGAGAGAGAGAGAGAGAGAGAGAGAGAGAGAGAGAGAGAGAGAGAGAGAGAGAGAGAGAGAGAGAGAGAGAGAGAGAGAGAGAGAAGAGAGAGAGAGAGAGAGAGCGAGAGCGAGAGCGAGAGAGCGAGAGAGCAAGAGAGCGAGAGAGCGAGAGAGAGAGAGCGAGAGAGCAAGAGAGCGAGAGAGAGAGATTGTGTGTATGTGTGTGTATGTTTATAGGTCACAATCGAAGGAAGGCCACAGTGACCCACCTTCACAAGAAACTGGCAAAAACTAGGAGATAGTCAAGTGCACTTCGTCTCACCTTACCTGACGGGGTGACGCTGAGTGGCGCAAAGGGCGCATGTTACAATAAAGGGAGCGGGGAGATCCTTGAAGGCTTTAATATTTCCCCACAGACAGCAGCAGCCAGAGAGATTAGGCGTGAGGCTGGTTTTATCAAATGTTGATAATGTTCTATATTTTCAATTTCTAATATTTTTGAAGTTTATGAATTTCTGCGAGCAAAAAAGAAAGAAAAGCGATGTCACCCCCCCCACCCACCCCCACACCCCCACCCCCACCCAGCCATCATGGACCAGAGTCGTGGCTTCAATTAACAACTAAATATCAACCTTGTTTCACCTTCAGGATGGCCTTTAGGTAGCCTTGCCGGAGCCTACTCGATAACCTTTACGACCACACGCGACCCCTTATTATACCTCCCTCTTATTGAAAAAAAAATTCCATATATAAACTGTCCAAGGATTATAACAGTGGTTGGTCATCGCGCGGTTTACTTTCTTGCGCCACTCCACAACATTGACATCATCGGTGACGTTAATGATGACGCACAATGACGGCACAAACGGTGATCTCTTCGCTGAGAGGATGTGGAGAAGGACAAGCGTAAGGCAATGCATGGTTGAATTCCAGTACGTAACGGGATCAAACCAAAGCAAGAGTTCGTTGTGGTGAGTGTTCGGTGAAAATTATGCGTATCTGAGCGCGAGTGAAGTAAACAGGAAGCTTTGTCTTGTGATGATAAGACGACTTCCTCTTCATCAGCGGAAGAAGGAGCGCAAAGGAGGAAGGAGCGCAAAGGAGGAAGGAGCGCAAAGGAGGAAGGAGTGAGTGAGGATTGAGTTCATGCAAAGTAAGCTCAGAGGAGGGAGGAATGATATGCAAGACAAGATCCTTGCCCATGCAATGAAGTGCAGAAGTATTTTCGCCGCACGTTAATCTGGCGAAAATTGGGCCCCTTCACTCTCCCCTTCCGAACGTACGGAATTGGCTGAGGTGTTGTGTGTTGGGTGAGAATGCCTTACTCCCAAGTTCCTCCCTAAGGCCCCAGCACCCAACACCTCAGCCAATCCCGTGTGTTCGGAAGGGGGTAGTGAGGGGCCCAATTTTCACCAGCTTAACGTGTGACTTATAAGTGCGATGACTGGAGGAAGAGAAGGTCGATGCAGGGAAGTGGGGAGGAAAGGGAAACATAAGAGTTGGCAAGCTGTGCACCTTTAAGAATACCAGAATGAATTTATCAATGAATGGAGGCGATAAAATGAAAAATTTGTATATACATGAATGTGTGTATATCCAAGCATATATGTACTACGTATGTGTGCAGAAAAACAGAAATGTATCAAAATTCTACATAACCCAACATAATACGACATGAAGCAATGCAGACAAAAAAAACAGACATCGTTTCCAAACACACATCCTTCTCACATGGCAATCACAAACATATATGAGAAACTTCTCCAGATATCACGAGTTCAAAAAACGCAACATGAACGCCACAGGAGCTGAACATAAACATTTATTCCCCTTCTAATTCGTTAAACCTCTCTACTGCAACGATCATGTTAATCATCATTCTTTTGTCTGACAAAGGGTACTATCCGGGAGCTTATTAAGAGGTTTGGCGACCTTCCTGCATATCGGAATGTGTCCTTGTGGCTGTGTGACTCTGTATTAACACCGCCATGGCCGAAGGGCAACAGGGGGCAACATGATTCAATCGTGATTTTATACATACCAATGAAATACGCTATCTTACGTTCTTTAATTTTCATCGGAGAGGGTTTAGATGAAAGAAACGAGAGATAAAAAATGTGATCAAGTTTCCAGTATGTACAAGCAGATTCGAGTGTCAGTTGTATCAGTTTTTCTTTTATTGTAAGTTTTATGAGGGGATTTGATGTAAAAGACGTGTTGTCGAGGAAGTTTTTGACAGGAAAGACTCAACTTCATAAAAGAGTACCAAGCGTGAAATCAAATTTGTTAGTAGAAGTAATTGTAGTAATGTAGTAATTTCTTAATATAAAATTTACATTACTATAAAACAAATACAATCGATATTCAATGTCACTGTTGTCCTGTAGATTAGAGCAAACCATGTAGCCTACATATGTATATCAGCTGACAATTTTGAGTGGCAGATTTTTTAGAGTGCCAAACAAATTTGAATGGCAAACAAATTTGAGTGCTAAAACATTTTAAGTGCCAAACATTTTTGAGTGCCAAAATAATTTGAGTGCCAAAATTTTCAGTGCCAAAAATTTTCAGTACCAAAAAATAGTATTAGGACTATTTAATATCCTTAATATTCTTTAATTCTGCAAATTCTTAATATCCTCCGACGTAAGCATTGTCACTGTCACAGTCACTACTGGTATTAAGATTCACACAGAGGTAGATATTCAACTTTAGGAAATCAGCCTCACTGTCTCACACTGGAAGACACGAAGCAGGGAGAGACGTCATACCTCGAAGGCAACTAGAATAGGAATAGGAATAGGAATAGGAATAGGAATAGGAATAGGAATAGGAATAGGAATAGGAATAGCTCTCTCTCTCTCTCTCTCTCTCTCTCTCTTCTTCTCTCTCTCTCTCTCTTCTCTCTCTCTCTCTCTCTCTCTCTCTCCTCTCTCTCTCTCTCTCTCTCTCTCTCTCCTCTCTCTCTCTTCTCTCTCTCTCCTCTCTCTCTCTCTCTCTCTCTCTCTCTCTCTCTCTCTCTCTCTCTCTCTCTCTCTCTCTCTCTCTCTCTCTCCTCTCTCTCTCTCTCTCTCTCTCTCTCTCTCTCTCTCTCTCTCTCTCTCTCTCTCTCTCTCTCTCTCTCTCTCTCTCTCTCCTCTCTCTCTCTCTCTCTCTCTCCTCTCTCTCTCTCTCTCTCTCTCTCCTCTCTCTCTCTCTCTCTCTCTCTCAACAATATTTTTCCTATGTTTTATGTTCTTTGTAATGGAGTGATGGTAAAAAAAAGGACATTAGTAGAAGTTTCATTTGATGGGAATCTATTTTAGAAGGTGTTGTAGTTGGATAAGAGATGGAGAAACTGATGTTCTGAGGCAGTAAAGACAACAAGGTTCTCCTACCCTACTCAGCAGCGTTAATATTTTTTTTAATTAACATTTCTTCTTGCTGGAACTCTGGACTTCTATTGCGTATCCAGCGAGATGGTGATTATGGCTAATGTGGAAATGTAATAATAGTTAATTCATCTACCTAGGAATGAATAAACCTCTTTAGTGCCAAGGAGATCAACATAGAATTAACCTTGTACACTGCATGGGGGACAAAAAATATAGAGGAGAATGAATGGAAATCTGCTTAGACCCCTGATGGTAGTACGGTACGTTTAAAACAATAATGCCTGCTTTCCTCTGCAGCAACAATACATCAACGTGAAAGGAGGCGTAAAAAGTACAGTAAGGGACATAACTCTCAAGATGACACGTGCTTTACAAACTTGAACATTTATCTTAGTAATGCTGATATAACTCAAGCTATCAATCTTTCTCCTACAATGACATCCACTTCTACGTACTACCACTATACTACAACCGTTCTCACCGTAACCATACTATACCAGCACCACCGCTACCGCCACCATGACCCATATAATAGGAAGATCGGTACCATTAGCAGTAGGAGTCCGTTGCTCTGCCCCATCGGCCACACCACCACACCGACGCCCCACCCTGCTGCAGACACACACTTGCGACCACAGAGTACACTGGCTCGTAACTCACGTAGAGGATTCTTGCCTGCCGCCTCCGCCCTCCTCCTTGAAGCCCCTGATAGTGTTATTGGCGGAGGTGGCGGAGGACGGCGGAGTATACTGAGGTGCACGTCTCCAAGCTACATATGTGGAACGGCAGATGGTCGGTAATCCTGATCATATCGTATCATTAGCAAATTCTCGTTAAGTTTTTGGGTAGAAGTATAGAAAGTAATAGAGGAAGGTATATTAGGAAAAAGAGAACGAGAGAGAAAGAGAAAGAGTGAGAGATGGAGAAAGAAGAGAGAGATGGAGAGAGAGAAATGAGAAAAAAAAGTGTCCCCGTGGGTATAACTTAATTAGTTGTTCAGTTATAGTTTCATGCGCACATTTTTCCTTTGTCCAAATAATATGAGTGAGACACGAAAGTGCTTGGAATAACACAAACAGCAGAGACACAAGCGTTTACGTATCTAAATCTGCTTCTATACCCAACGCGCGCCTTGGATGAAACAGTCGATCTTAGAAAAAAAAGACAAAGAATCCCCTGATAGCTTCAAATCTTCTTGTCACATACGTACAACTCGTCAGTGTAGATGCCTTCAAAGATCCGGCAAAAAACACCACTACCCTACTATGCCTCGTGATTCACTGGACTTATCATCAAGCGCATTTTCAAGAAGGATTCGTCCCTAGCAATACAAAAAGAAAAAGGAGAAGGAAGACAGGCTAATATGAAGAGGTTTTTGGTACCCAGCGTGTCGGGCAAGGAGACGCAGGGTACGTCACGGCATCTTGTGACATGTTTCTGAGAGAATATTATACAGGGAGGGAGATGGTGGGCAGTCCTTGTCACCTGCTGCCTGCCTCTGATTTTTTCTAAGAAGGTTCATGGGGAACGTGGACGTATCTATAATAATATAAGCGAAAGTGTGTGTGTGTGTGTGTGTGTGTGTGTCTGTGTGTCCGCGATAGGTGCCGCCCCCCGCGCCCCAATACAATCATATGGCACAGTTTTGGAACCAGCTCGACCAGGGGCACATTTTAAGCCCACTTATGAGATGATCCGATCACTTTTTTCCCTTTTTTTTAGCAGCCTATTAGCGATAATTGTGAAAAAAAAATGTGGGTTGCGAGAATTGAGAAAACCTTGATGTAGGGTGATGGGTAATGGGTGAGTGAATGGGTGGGGTGATGGGTAATGGGTGTGGGGTGATGGGTGAGTGAATGGGTGGGGGGTGATGGGTGTGGGAATAGGTGGGGGGTGATGGGTAATGGGTGAGTGAATGGGTGTGTGGTGATGGGTAATGGGTGAGTGAATGGGTGGGGGGTGATGGGTAATGGGTGAGTGAATGGGTGGGGGGTGATGGGTAATGGGTGAGTGAATGGGTGGGGGGTGATGGGTAATGGGTGAGTGAATGGGTGGGGGGTGATGGGTAAGGCGTTAATACATACATTTCTACATCCATGATTTCAGGAAAGTTAGAAGGGGCTATCTGGAGAGTCTGTGTTTGGTGGGCCTTTGGCCCACCAAACACACACTCCAGAAAGCTGTGTTTGGTGGGCCGAAGGCCCACCAATAGCCCTCCGCAGGAGCTAGCCAAAAAGTCCGCCCGGAGGGCGGCTTTGCGGCTAGTACTCTATAAACTTATGGTACAGAAAGTGATCTTGCATCTACTTATTTTCAGGTGTTAAGTGAGACAAAAAAGAAAAACAGTTGGCAATGATGACTAGCTAAATAAAAAAATGTATAAACTCCAGCGAACGAGATACACATCCGTCCCCTAAGGCAACGTGACGCACCTTGACTTAATTTTTTTTAGCATCATTAGCTTGAAATATGAGATGCGAGATCAGGCTACACGGCACAACACTGCCTGGCGCATTTGTAGGCCTCGACTCTCACAATTTCAAATTATTTTGTGCTACGAACACAAAGCCAGTCGATCAAACTGAGCAAGACGGCGTACCCATCGACCTTAAGGGGAGGAATAAAAGCTCTCGACATCACGCAACTCTTCACGGTTCTATCTAAAGTAGAAAAAACAGTAAATTAGGGCAAGGGGGAGGGAGAGAGAGAGAGAGAGAGAGAGAGAGAGAGAGAGAGAGAGAGAGAGAGAGAGAGAGAGAGAGAGAGAGAGAGAGAGAGAGAGAGAGAGAGAGAGAGAGAGAGAGAGAGAGAGAGAGAGAGAGAGAGAAAAAAAGAAAAAAAAAGAAAAATGAATAAAAAGTACGTAATAGCTTCCCTTTTCTTCGAGTGCCGTGCAAATGACATAAAAGCATTCTAGCATCAGGGTACGAAACGGGTACGTAATTTTCTCGACCCTCCATCTCTCCGTAAGCGAAATATGGCGTGTTGGCTCCCTACCAGCTCTTATGGAAGAAAAGAAAGAGAGAAAGACGATCGATAGATGGGAAACACACACACACACACAGCGAGAGCGAGAGCGAGAGAGCGAGAGAGAAAAAAAAAAATATGGGCCCTTCAGTAGCAGCCGTCCCTTATCCTGCCTCTCCCCCCCCCCCCCCCCCCCCCCCTTGAGGCTATGTGCCCCTGTCCTCACAGCTAACCATTACTAACATCCCTTCGATCCCACAACCTTCGTCTCCCGCCCCCACAGCGCACCTCCATCGATCGCCTGTAAGTAAATGACACAGATAAATACACAGGACACATTAGGGAAGGGAAAGGGTTGCCAACGTACGACGCGTTGCCTACCCCCACATTACTCATTTCCAACCCAAGCAGGTGGATAACATAACCAATCCAGGGTAGCTTATACATCGCATCCCATGTGGAAAATAAGGAAAAACAATGTATATGCAAAATCATTATTGATTTTCACATCCAGGTAAAAACAAAAAGGGCCACTAACGCTGCTTTGGTGGTCTGGACTGAAAATGTGTTTGATGAAGATTGCAGTGTTTAGGAAGTAATCTATGTGGATAGTGCGTTGGCTATGTTCCGTTGTTTTGTAACCGAACCGTGAGATAAGAGATAATTGAATGAAGTGGAGGTGTCTACTCCTTCTCAAACTAGGTTACTAGCCGGACGAATCAAATTAGACTGAATATTGAAATTCTTTCTCTTCCTGTATGGAGTGAGTGACGTTTAACATATGTTTTCAGCATGTCCGTTTTGAATCTCATCTCTAAAATAGCGAAAGATCCACAGCAAGCGATTATTATGGTATACACAACACAAACGTTGTATCATATATTCACTACACGAGAGTATCCGCTGAGGTCATAACATTAACTGGGGGTATCTTATTTGTATTACCGTCAATCTAATTGCAGTCTGTGTAAAATTTTCTATCTTCTACCGTTATTTTTATGCTCACTGCTCTTCTGAACTTGCTAACTGCATGCCTCCCCTTCTCCCGCGGCCTCGCTGTACAAGATTTTCTACTTATTATCATCCCTATTCTGTCCATCTTCCTAATGCAAGAGTTAATCAGTATCTTTACTCTTTCATCCCTTTCACTGGTAAACTCTGGAACTCTTCCTTTTTCTATTTTTCCACCTTCTTACGATTGAAATCTTTTCAAGAGAAGAGTAACAAGACACCTCCCGAACTAAATTGGCACACCCACATTTCTATATTCTCTTACTGTTTTCTTTATAGGGACTGGCATCTAAGCGGGCTTTTTTGTTACCTCTTTTGTTGTGCCCTTGGCCAGTCCTTTGTGATGTAAAAAAATAAATATACATAAGAAGAAAAAAATAAAATATCTTTATTTCCAATAGGACATCTACATATGGAAGGCAAGAAGGATAAGAAGAAAAAAAAACTAAATTTGATCAGGTAGAAGAGTAAGAAGATTAATTATTGTACTCAGGGCACTGGATTTACGAGCGAAGTTAAAGACAAGAGGGCAGAGAGGGAGAGCAGGTGCGCTACACGATAGGGTCAAGTGGGCATCTGATCTATACGTGGCGACTCTTTATCAGCAGCGAGGTGTGAGGTGTGAGGGTACATACGTGCAGGCATGGGAGTGTTGCGTCCCGTGTTTGGAAGAAAGGAACAATGTGATAAAATTCGTTAAAAGGTGGTGCATAAGAAGGAGAGGAGACAGACAGACAGAAAGGGAGAGAGATAGACAGACAGAGAGACAGAAAGGCAAAAACACACGCACATACATACACAGTAGAAAAAGTTCTCGTTCGCACGGAGAATCCACAAACTCATTATGGAATTCAATACAAGACATACAAATATCAAAAGAATACATATATAATTGATAAAGAATGTAAGTATATATGAAAACAGGTAAACAATACGAATAACAAGAAATCACATAAGTTTACTCTTAAATTCAGATGTTTGTGGTGATTGTGGTCAATGGTTGTGGTATTTGCGGGATGTCAACATATGGAAGGATTACATTACCAATCAGGACAACCAAAGAACATATGTGTGGTAGAAATAACAATCTCGCTACAATGCTTCCTTAACCAATCTATCTGTTGCCGACGTGGTACGTGGTATCATACTTTTATTCATGATGCAAAGTTCTTGATAAGAAAAAATTTTGATCGTATCGAGAGAATTCTCACATACACCAAGAAAAAGGTTATTGACGATATAAATTACCACTAGGCCAGAGTTACTTCAAGCTGCAGTGAGTGGGATTCAAACGTATAGACGCCGTTCGCGAACCAAGCTGCTACCACTGAGCCACCCTGACGGACTGACGGAAAAGGAAAATAATTGACGAAGAGGGGAAGGAAAAGAAACTGAAGAAGAGGAATGCAGTTGTCGACAAAGAAATAATTATTTGCTGTATGGGATTTAATTCATTTGTTCATATGTTTATTATCAATCAACATAAACTACTTATGACATTACTTGAGAATTACGCTACTAATGTCCTCGCCGTAAAAGAAGAACTTTTTGTCTTCCAAAAGTTGGGCGTATAACTTTAGGGATAGGATATTTCAACATATATGCATCATATTTAAGTATTTGCTCTTTTTTGAGGCTGCATAACCCACATGTACTGAATACGAGGAAGAGCAGGGATTGATGTGTAAAGATCTGGATGATACGCATTTTGGGATGTGTTACTGTGTGTGCGCGTGAGTGTGTGTCATACACCCATGGTCGTGTCCATGGGAGCCGGACTCGCGATCGCCAGTTTCACCCCCCCCCCGGTGCGAGCTTGGAGCTCATTATTACCGTTCTTGGGTAATACTGGGACCTCACACACCACACACTCCTATCCCCTTGCTCAAGAGGGGCAGTAACCGCCCAGGTTTGCCAGTGAAAAATCCCCGGGAGCAATGAGGATTCGAACCGGCTACCACATAATGGCAGACCAGTGCGCTATCGACTTGACCATCATGGTGGTGTACGTGTGTGTGTTTGTGTGTGCAAGTGCAAGTTAAGTAGTCTAGGAGCCACAACTATGAAAGACAAGAAATATATAAGAAAAACATAAAAAAATATAAAAAACAGTCCAGTATTGTGAGTCCATCAAGTGAGGGAGGAAGGAGTCCTGTTGCCAAGCCCGTCATGTGAAAGTGTCCTGAACATGGAGAGTCGAAGATGAGGATGGCATACATAACACTGTTGAAAATGTGACTTATTATACTGTATACGTGTGAGAGGCAAGGTCAGGCGAAAGGTGATGTCGGGCCGATTTGGGGCTTGGGCGTCATGTGACAGGGGGATGAGAGAAAGAGTGTCGAGGTGGCAGGATCAGGCAGACTAAAAAAAAGTTAACATTACAAAAAAATAAAGAATAAGTGTGTAACATCAGTGCAAAAACAAAAAACTCTGGGAAAATAATACTTGCTCTAGTAGATACAATAAAAGACCAAGACATTTAAAAGAAACCTTAATAGGGTTAATAGACAACAGGGTGGTGACATAAAAG
>JACEEZ010012668.1:12500-15000 GCA_016584305.1 Chionoecetes opilio | reverse complement strand
GACCCCTCAACCCTCCCGCTCCCCCTGGCAGACCCCTCAACTCTCCCGCTCCCCCTGGCATACCCCTCAACCCTCCCGCTCCCCCTGGCAGACCCCTCAACTCTCCCGCTCCCCCTGGCAGACCCCTCAACCCTCCCGCTCCCCCTGGCATACCCCTACCCTCCCGCTCCCCCTGGCAGACCCCTCAACCCTCCCGCTCCCCCTGGCATACCCCTCAACCCTCCCGCTCCCCCTGGCAGACCGCTCAACCCTCCCGCTCCCCCTGGCAGACCCCTCAACCCTCCCGCTTCCCCTGGCAGACCCCTCAACCCTCCCGCTCCCCCTGGCAGACCCCTCAACCCTCCAGCTCCCCCTGGCAGACCCTCAACCCTCCCACTCCCCCTGGCAGACCCCTCAACCCTCCCGCTCCCCCTGGCAGACCCCTCAACCCTCCCACTCCCCCTGGCAGACCCCTCAACCCTCCCGCTCCCCCTGGCAGACCCCTCAACCCTAGCTCACCGCACAGCCACCACACAAAAGTAAACTACAGAATGAAAATACTATTACCACAACTACAGCTACTGCTACTCTTACCACTACTACTACTACAATTAATATAACTTATACGTAGTTGTAATGTAGATATTGTAGCTACTATACACACTTTAGTTATAACATGTTTGTTTTCAGTGTTTTACCCTCTTGAGGTAGGGGTGTGTGTGTGTGTGTGATATGTGAGATCCTAGCTTTACTCAAAGATCGGTATGTATGAGCTCTGGCATAATCTCTTTCTGGGAAGGTATTAGTTAGAGATGTCTAGCGCGTGATCAGGCCGTGGGTTAATGACGCATACCTGATCCTGTGATTTTCCCTCTTCGTAAAGACCTTCACTAACGGATACGTTCTTCAGCCAGGTCCTCCCCGCCTTCATTCCACAAATACCTGCGTCCTCCTCCATCTCTTTCCCACGCGGACATAACGGCACCTTCCTCCTCCTCCTCCTCCTCCTCCTCCTCCTCCTGCTCTTTGTCCTCATCCTCATCATCCGTTATAGTTTCTTTTGAACCTCCTTATCGTTCGTTCGTTCGTTCGTTCGTTCCTTCCTTCCTCCTCCTCCTCCTCCTCTTCCTTCTCCTCGCCCTTCGCATATTTCTTTTTCTCGTTATCCTCCTCTTCGTTTACTTTTTCTTAATCTTCTTCTTCATCGTCCTTCCTCTTCTCCCGAAATTACCTGTCAAGTCTCCTTCAAACCATATTAATCTCAAGTGTATTAGTTTTCTTTCTTTTTTCATAAATATATTAATCTTTGCACTACATTTGCCGTGTGGATTTGTATTATACCACCAACACAACCACCACTTCCACCACTACCACCACCATTACCACCCACCACCACCACTACCACCACCATTACCACCCACCACCACCACTTCCACCACTACCACCACCATTACCACCCACCACCACCACCACCACCAATTACACCACCTCAACCACCACCACCACTTCCACCACCACCCACCACCAATTACACCACCTCAACCGCAGCCACAATTATTATCAATGCCACCATGCAAAAGCTCCGACACCACCATCAACCAAAACCAATGTTACCGATATTCACTATCATCACCACCGCCACTACAACAACATCAATAATATTCAACATCACGATCATCATCATCAATGCGCGAGAATGTTTGAAATTACGTAATTGCTTTCTCTCCAACAATGCATTCAATAAAGAAGTAGAAAAGTATGTGTATAAAAAAATATATGATTATGTCAACACTTAAAAACTTAACACTCCTCTGCTGCTTAGTGTTGCTGAACAAAACATTGTCCAAGAGAAGTGGCTCTTAGTTCTTGATCTCAGTGTCCTTCTCAGTGCACTTTATGATACGCGGGGAATACGTAGATGTGTGCAATTTTTTTTTTTTTTTTACATCACAAAAGATTGGACATGGGCAAAAAAAAAAGTAACAAAAAGCCCGCTCAGTTGCCAGTCCCTATAAATAAGACAGTAAAAGAATATAGAAAGGGGTGGCCCAATTATCATATATAAAGTATTGTGAATCCCTGATACTATAGGGAGCATAATTATGTATTATATCTCTACAGGGGCCTTATCCGCCCATGTATGGAGTATGTCTCACATGTTTGGGGAGGATCCACTCATACAGCTCTCCTAAACAGGGTTGAGTCAAAAGCTTTTCGTCTCATCAACTCCTCTCCTCTGACTGACTGTCTTCAATCTTTAAATCACCGCCGCAATGTTGCTTCTCTTGCTCTCTTCTACCGTTATTTTCATGCTCACTGCTCTTCTGAACTTGCTAACTGCATGCCTCCCCCACTCCCGCGGCCTCGCTGCACAAGACTTTCTACTCATTCTCATCCCTATTCTGTCCATCTTCCTAATGTAAGAGTTAATCAGTATCTTTACTCTTTCATCCCTTTCACTGGTAAACTCTGGAACTCTCTTCCTGTTTCTATTTTTCCACTTTCCTATGAATTAAATCTT
>JACEEZ010012668.1:0-2500 GCA_016584305.1 Chionoecetes opilio | reverse complement strand
ATGGTGATGTATAGTGTTGTCAAATGAAGCAGTTTACCTTTTAATGAGTAGTTATTAGTAGGTTTTATGGGTAGTCTACCTATTACAAGCTAAGTTCTATGTTTGACTCTTAACCACGTCTCTCCTACCGTGGGAGAATGATAACAATGCAACGAAGGTGAGATGTGGAAGAGGAAGACAGAGTAAAGTAAAAGCAAGGACAATCGCCGCAAAACTTCCGTGTCAAGACAAAACTTCGCTGAGTAACAACTTCCTCTTGCCGGATGTACACACGGATGGACGGAGGGGTGAACAGACACGTGGATAAACAGAGAAACGGACACACGAATGGAGAGACGGATGGCACCATTTCCTGACGACAAGGGAGGCAGCAGCAGAGGTGGCGTAATAGACGTGTGGGTGAGGGTGTGGAACGCGAAGCTATAGGCGCCGTCGGATCACAAGACTGACAGAGAAGCGCCAGTTAAGTGGGTGTGTCTGAAAAACTCTTAAGAACACGGTTTAGGAGGAGTCGGGCGGTCCGTGTGGAGAAGACGGCGGCGAGAGCGTCGGGTATAGGGCTCATGGGGAGGCAGGGTTGGTGCACGTGTTCCGGTGGAGGTCAGCGGAGCGTGACTTAGCAACTGAATCTCTCGCGCGTGTACCCACCATCGTCCATATAAGATTTGCCTAGATCAATTGATAGATGGTCAGTTGATCTTGATGTTTACCACCAGGCAAGACACGAGAAGAAAACTGTGGGGAGCTTTACGAGAAAAGAGAGAAGGGAAGGAAAAAAGTACGTTAGTTTCGTTTCTACGTACGGGTGTGTTTGGGGGTTTTTTGTGGTGGTGTGGGGGTGTGTGTGTGTGTGTGTGTGTGTGTGTGGGGGTGTGGGGGTGTGTGGGTGTGTGTGTGTGTGTGGTGGGGTGTGTGTGGGGTTTAAAAGGGGGTGGAAGAGAGAGAGAGAGAGAGAGAGGAGGGAGTGAGAGGGGAAAAAGAGAGGAAGAAGAGAGGAGAGAAGAAGAGAAGGGGATGAGAGAGAGAGAGAAAAGAGAGGGGAAAGAGAAGAGGGGGAGGGGGAGGAGAGGGGAAGAGAGAGCAGGGGGAGAAAGATGGAAAAGAGAAAAAAGGAGAGAGAAGGGAAGAGGAGAAAAGAAGAGGAGGAAGAGAGAGAGAGAGAGAGAGACAGACAGCGGGAGAGAGAGAGGCTTCGATATGCGCACACGCGGCTATAAAACTAAACTTTTTAAATTTTCAAAAATTTTCAATACATTTTAAAGGTCAATTTAAAAAAAATCTGTTGGTGTTCGGAAAATATGCCCAAAAAGCTTTTCCTTATTTCTTCTTCCTCTTCTTCACCTCCCTCCTCCTCCCCTCCCATCCCCTTTCGTAGTACGCTGGCACTTAACCCGCCCGCTTTCCCTTAAATTGGGAAAGGCGCAACACGAAGGAGTGGGAGGAACTTATTTCACCCTTTCTTATTCTCTGTTCTCACGCGCCTCCCTTTAAGTATTTTTTTTACTGTGTGTGTGTGTGAATCAGTGACGTCAAAACACATGGATGCTAACTTATTGAACAAGTCGACAAAACACCTGCACTCATTTACCTTTTCCCCCCCCCTTCCCCCTTTTTTGTTTCTTCGTTTTCTTCCTCCTCCTTTTCCTACTACAAACTTAATCACTCCACTTTTTTTTCTCTCTCTATCTCTGAATAGGGTTCTCCTCCCACTCCTCTTCCCTCTATCTTGCCTACTTCCTCTCCTTTCCCTTCTCTTGCCCTTACTCAGTCCTTTCCTTTGTTGCTATTTCCGATATTATTACTACTATCATTATAATCATAGTTACTCCCATTTTTAATACTATGAATATCACTATCATTATTATACAATAAGTAATGGCTTTACTCTCATTCATAAATTTACTTATTTTCACTTTTATGACTATTACCACATTGTTTTTCCTACCACCTCCTCCTCCTCCTCTTTCTCCTTATGGTACCCATTCTCCTCTTCCAACACCTCCTCCTCGTCTTCCTCCTCGGGCCTTATTGACTGCTACTTCCCTTTAAAAAAGACATGGCTGCCGCATCATCCCCTGACATCCACACTGTACATACACCAACACGAAATAGTCATTGCATTGCTGATACATCAACCATTAAAATAAAAAAGTCTTGCCTCCGATCTTTCTCCTCCCACGTAGCCTTCTCCATCTCTCCTCTATCCCTAACTCCTCCTCTTCCTCCTCTTCCTCCTCTTCCTCCTCTTCCTCCTCCTCCTCCTCCTCATTCTCCTGCAGTAGACGTAGTTTACCTCGATTTTCAAAAAGCGTTCGACAAAGTTCCTCATAAGCGTCTCATTAGCAAAGTAAAAGCTCATGTAAAAGCCATCTTTCAGATTGATAGAAAATGGCTGTCAGATCGTAAACAAAGGGTGGAATAAATAAATTCTTCATGACTGGACCAGTTAAAAAGTGGGTTCCTCAAGGATCAGTTCCGGACCA
The DNA here is from genome assembly GCA_016584305.1 of Chionoecetes opilio. Classification (NCBI taxonomy): domain Eukaryota; kingdom Metazoa; phylum Arthropoda; class Malacostraca; order Decapoda; family Majidae; genus Chionoecetes; species Chionoecetes opilio. The sequence goes on along the minus strand of JACEEZ010012668.1, from coordinate 17 downwards.
ATCTGTTCTTAAACTAA
>JACEEZ010012667.1:55000-57451 GCA_016584305.1 Chionoecetes opilio | reverse complement strand
AAAGGTGGGGGGAAAAAAAAGATACAACTTCACATCATTACTCACATGACACAAAACTGAATTAGCTCTGTAACTTTAACCCCATGAGTCCCAGAACTTAATTTTCATTGTAATTTGACTACCATAAGATGATTTTAATGAATATAAGCAATATTTTATACATATGACCTGTTTAGTATCCTTGTCCACTAGCAAATTTGGTATATTAAGTTAGTTTTTGTAATTCTATGGCTCGACAACATACAATTTTTATAGCAAAGGAAAGATCTGGGCGTGTAGGGGTTAACATCATTACTCACATGACACAAAACTGAATTAGCTCTGTAACTTTAAATGACATAAATTAAACGTATATTTTATGTATATCTTTGGTATGATGTCTTTTGACGGTATTGTACGTACGTGTGTATATAGAACTTCAGTATAGATCATTTTGCCTCGTAGTAGATAGTTAAATATATGATTATAAAGTTACATTTGACTATTAATTCTATGATCACCAAGTCAACAGTTGGCAATCTTGTGTTATTGTTATTACTCTGACTATGTTGTGATACTTTTGACCTCGTTCAGGGATAGTATTTTACAGACAATGTTTCTTTGGCTGGTGACTTAAAAGGGAGACTAAATACCTGAATTAAATCCATAATCGAGGCATCCGTTACTTTCTTTGTTGCAGTAATCCGGAAGGCAATTCACACACACACACACACAGACACCCCACACCACCACACACACACACACACACACACACCACACACACACACACACACACACACACACACACACACTACACACCCACACACACACACACACACACACACACACACACACACACACACACCACACACACACACACACACACACCACACACACACACACACACACACACACACACACACACACACAACACACACACACACACACCACACACACACACACAACACACACCACACACACACACCACCAAACAACACACAACTATTTTCCTCTGCTTACTACTACCTTTCACTCCTCCTCTACACCCCCTCACCTCTCCCCCCCTTTATCCCTCCACCTCTCTATTCATTTATTATCGGGTTCGGTATATCGGCATTTACTTTGTCCCGGTACCGATTTATTGGCGCCCGTTCGTCTCCCTCGAAGATACGTATGCCAGTATGAATTATCCGGCTGTGGCATACTCAATTTTCGCAGAGAGGACAGACAGACAAAAGATTATAGACGTATGTAAAACCACAGGTGAGAGAAGCCAGACAAACAGGTATAGAACGTACTCAGAAAACAACAGAAGAGACGACAGACAGCAAACAGTGGTATAGAAGTATAGATATAAACACAGGTGAGGCATACAGCCAGACAAACAGAGGTATAAAACGTAGAGAATAACACAGAAGAGACAGAAGCCAGACAAACAGAGGTATAGAACGTATAGAATAAACAACAGGTGAGAGAGACAGCCAGACAAACAGAGGTATAGAACGTATAGAATAAACAACAGAAGAGACAGACAGACAGACAAACAGAGGTATAGAACGTATAGAATAAACAACAGGTGAGAGAGACAGCCAGACAAACAGAGGTATAGAACGTATAGAATAAACAACAGGTGAGAGAGACAGCCAGACAAACAGAGGTATAGAACGTATAGAATAAACAACAGGTGAGAGAGACAGACAGACAAACAGAGGTATAGAACGTATAGAATAAACAACAGAAGAGAGAGACAGACAGACAGACAGACAGAGGTATAGAACGTATAGAATAAACAACAGAAGAGAGAGACAGACAGACAAACAGAGGTATAGAACGTATAGAATAAACAACAGGAGAGAGAGACAGACAGACAGACAGACAGAGGTATAGAACGTATAGAATAAACAACAATAGGGTTTATAGGGTAGAAAATAGATATAAAGGACAATGAATGCAGGAGATAGCAAAGAGGAGCAATTCATTTAAAGACAGACAGAGGTATAGAACGTATAGATTAAACAACAGTATAGGGTGTATAGGGTAGAGAAGGGTTAAAAAGGACCAGGGATAGGAGTAGCAAAGAGCAGGATTAGCAAAGGAATTAATTGAAAGGGAGAGACGTAAAACAGACACACAAACAAAGGTAGGTTATAAAACGTATAAAATAAGCAACAGTAGTGTGTTTATAAGGTAGAAAATGGATATATAGGACCAGGAATGCAGGAGATAGCAAAGAGGATGAATTAATTTAAAGGGAGGCGTAAGACAGACCAGCAGACAGACAGACAGACAGACAGATTTAGAACATGTATAATAAACAACAGTAGGTTTTATAGGGTAGAAATTGTAGATAAAAGACCAGGAATGCAGGAGATAGCAAAGAGCAGGAGGAGGAATTAATTTAAAGGGAGAGGTACGACAGACAGACAGACAGACAGACAGACAGACAGACAGACAGACAGACAGACAGACAGA
>JACEEZ010012667.1:37500-50000 GCA_016584305.1 Chionoecetes opilio | reverse complement strand
ATTATTTTGTTCACATATTGCTATTAACCATTTTGCTAACACCGTAAGCCAACACATTATCTGAGTTATTATTTACAATGCGAGAGAGAGAGAGAGAGAGAGAGAGAGAGAGAGAGAGAGAGAGAGAGAGAGAGAGAGAGAGAGAGAGAGAGAGAGAGAGAGAGAGAGAGAGAGAGAGAGAGAGAGAGAGAGGGGAAAGAACCCACCCATTTAGCTTTTATGAAAATTTTAGCCTTGCGTTATTGTGTGAACGGCGACAACGAGTAAATATATGTTGCATTTTATTGTCTGATACATGTTTTTGTCCCTTATTTTTTATCCTGGAAACAATAATGTGATTTGATCTCCGTGGCGACTTTTTTTTCCTTTTTTTCCACTGTTTGAATGACAGAAGAACAATAATTCATGGCGAACTTTTTTTTATCAGTATTGAATATAGCAAAAAAAAAGTGAATCTAGCAAAAAAAAGTGAATCTAGCAAAAAAAAAATCGAATAATGTCAAGGTTATGTATTGAAAAGGAAAGATTTTGTATTTTTGGTATCACTGTTTGGTGTATTGTTGGATAATGCTATTTTTTGGTAGTGTTTGTGTGTCTTAGTTCGAATCCTGGTGTCATTCAGCCGTTAACCCAGCCAGTCGTTCAACCCTCCCTGTGTATTCAATAAAGAATTGGAATCGTATCATCAACCGTCTAACCTCATAAGACATAATGGGGATAAGAAAAATAAGAAAGGAAAATCATGCACATTAATTCCTACAGTCTCTATTTTTGCTGTGCTGTCTATCTTCTCGTTGCGTCCAAAACAGAAAAAAGGAATTTGTTGAAATAAATCCTTCATTACCGGCTTTCTAAATCATTAATATCATCCTGTTCTTCCACCTTCCACCCTCCCTTCCACCCTCCCTTCCACCCTCCCTTCCACCTTCACTACCTCACCTGTGTCTAACCAGCACTCACCTGATGCTGCAGAGAGAAGGGACAGGATCACAGCAGCGCATAAAGGGGTTCCACAGGGTCGCCGCCTCGTTCCCTCGCTGATTACTCTCTCATGCCTCTTTCTCCTTCTGTTCCATCTCCCTTCCTTTTCCTTCAGCAGTATTAGCGCCTCTTCATCATCGTCTGTGAGCCACGTGTTATCATTATCACCGCTATGTGTGTTATCTTCTGGTGATAGCGTCTCTGTGTCCTCCCTGCCGCCGCCACAGTAGCACGGAGACACAGCAGGGCCTAGGAGCCTCGTGTCTGCTGTGTTGAAGTCTCCTGGCGTCCCCCGCGCGGGGAATGGCTGTGACGGGCTGTGGCGACGCTGTGGGTGGGTGTGTGTGGCTGTGAAGGGCTTTGAATCCTGGTTTTCTTGAGGCGTAATCTCTTGTCCCTCCTCTGCCTCCTCTCCCTTTTCCACCTTTCTCTTCAAGGATGGAGAGATGTCAGAGGAGGGCTTATCAGTGGAGGAGGAGGTGGAGGTGGAGGTGGAGGTGGTGGAGAGGTAGAGAGAAGGAGGGAGAGATCCATAAGTAGTGGTGGTGGTGGAGGTCGAGGTAGACATTGTAACCACTTTTTATATCACTTTTGTCAATGTTAGTATAAGTTTTCTGAGTTCAAATTGATATGTAAACTTTCTTTGTCTCGTGTGTGGGCAGTCACTTTTTTTTGTTTATTATTATTATTATTATCCGTTTCTGTGTCAATAAGTCCCGTTGGTTTTTATTTGTCACTTTTTTTCTAAGTTCATATGTAAACTTTTTTTGCCTCGTGTATAGACCGCACTTTTTTTCTTCTTTTTTTTATGTTGTCCGTTTCTGTGTCAATAAGTTCCGTTTTGTTTTTTTCACTTTTTTTTCTAAGTTATTGTCCGTTTCTGTGTAACTAAGTTCTTTTTTTTCTTAGTTTTTTTTCTAAGTAATAAGTTGTTTTTTTAGCTTTTTCCAAGTTCACTAAGACGTAGAATTTTGTCTCACGCACCGATCACGATTACGACTTTGCGTCCGTGCGTGCGTGTGTCATTCTTCGCTTGTTTGTTGTCGTGTCACTTTCGGTCACTACGTTTTGTTCCACTCACTCGAGAATATATTTTTTTATAGATAAGAATTTCTCCCGACAGATTCACTCGCGTTCAGGAAAGTCTGTAAATAGAGGAAGAAAATAATAATGCGAGAAACTTTTTTTTTCAACTTTTGTAAGGATTTCTTTTATATGGGGAAATGTATCGTTGTGTTTGTATTTATATTTAGTCACTTTTTTAGATGTACTGGATATTTTTTGGTCGAAATTCTCGTGTAAAGAAAAAAATGAAGCCGAGAAGAGAAGGAAAAATAGACGGAAGTAAAAATGTAACTGTGTAGAGAGAGAGAGAGAGAGAGAGAGAGAGAGAGAGAGAGAGAGAGAGAGAGAGAGAGAGAGAGAGAGAGAGAGAGAGAGAGAGATCCACACACGCCACACACAGACGCGCACAGAAAATAAAAGAATAACCATCGGAAAAAGAATATAGACTAACCCTCTAAAAAAATATATAGACTAACCCTTAAAAAAAAATAAGAATAAGGAAGGTCATGGAAGTGGAAGGTAATAAAGAGATAAGAAAAACATCTCCCCCCAATTTAAGGAAGAAAATGGTTATCTGGGAGGAAATAACCATCATAGGGAGGAGGTAAAGACATGAATATTTCTTCCTCCGCGATTGATTGCCAAAAATAGAAGATTGAGGACTGACTGGATTTATTTTTCTTTCGACTCTCTTTCCTTTCCCTTCCTTTCTTTCCTCTATTTCCCTTCTCCTCATCTTTCCCTTTCTCCTCTTCCTTTATTTTATACCTTCTACATATATACCTTTATTTATCTCAACTCCCTTCCAGTCTTTCCCTCCCTTTATTTCCTCTATATTCCTTCTCCTCTGCCTTTATTCTTTCCTTTATTTTATACCTTCTATATACCTTTATTTATCTCAACTCCCTTCCAGTCTTTCCCTTCCTTTATTTCCTCTATATTCCTTCTCCTCTGCCTTTATTCTTTCCTTTATTTTATACCTTCTATATACCTTTATTTATCTCAACTCCCTTCCAGTCTTTCCCTTCCTTTATTTCCTCTATATTCCTTTTCCTGTCCTTTATTATTTCAATCTTCTTTTTACAACTCTCTCATCTCCTTTCCTCTCTTTCTTTTCAACTCCCTGTCCTTCGATCTCTCCTTCCTATCTTTCTTTCACTACTTTCTTGTATAATTTTCCTCCCTTTTTTCCTCCCTTTTCAACTTCCTCTCCTTCGATCTCTCCTTCCTATCTTACTTTCACTACTTTCTTGCATCATTTTCCTTCTTTTTTCCCTTCCTATCATCTCCCTTTCCTCTTTCCTCTCCTCATTTTACAATTCCCTTCCCTCCTTTTCCTCCCTTTCTCTTCTTGTTCCTTCTGTCTTCCCTCAACTCCATGTCTTTCTTTTATTTCCTTCTAAATCTTCTTCCTTTATCACCCCTTTCTCCTCCTTTCCTTCCTTTCCTTCTCTCCATCTTTCTCTATTCAACCCGCTCCTCTCTATTGCTTGCTTCCTCTTCCCCTCTGATTCCGTATGCAATGATCTATCTGTCTGTCTGTTTGTCTTATTTTCTCTCTTTCAATTACTCTGTCAGATGTTGATTAATTATATATTTTGGGGAATTTTATGTATTTATATTCGTTGTGGTGTGTCTGTGTGTGTGTGTGTGTGTGTTGTGTGTGTCGGTAGGTGCGTATGAGAGAAAAAGAGAGAGATAATCGTCTTTTTAACACTTGCATTAGTAAAAAAGATAACTAAGAATAACGATAATGATATTGGAAAAATAATGATAATAGTGATAGTGATGATAATGACACTAATAGTAATAACAATGATAATAATGTAGAGAGTGTACCTGGAACATTAGCACAAACGCGTCTTTAAACACAGTAATCTTGTCCAAAAAATAAAAATATAAAACTACTGGACAACAAAGACTCGCAGAGAATAAATCTTTGTTAACATGAAGAAAATGGGAGAGAGAGGAAGGAGATGGAAGAACAGAAGAGTGAAAGAGGAAGAGGGAAGTATAAATAATGTGAATGTTTAAAGGCACAAATGACTATGAGAGAGAGAGAGAGAGAGAGAGAAGAGAGAGAGAGAGAGAGAGAGAGAGAGAGAGAGAGAGAGAGAGAGAGAGAGGAAGAGAGAGAGAGAGAGAGAGAGAGAGAGAGAGAGAGAGAGAGAGAATGTCCTAATAATAGCAGATGGTGAGGGCAGTTCGAGTGTCCAGTTTCTGTGTATGACAAGTAATTAATATCTAGTTCTCTTGGCCCTCCTCTTCCTCTTCCTCCTCCTCTTCCTCTTCTTCCTCCTCTCTCCCCCTCTCCTTCACCTCCTCCATCATCTTCCTCCTCCTCTCTCTCTCTTCCTCTTCATCTTCCCTTCGTCTCCCTCTTCACCTTCTCAATTCTCTTCTCCCTCCTCTTCCTCTTCTCTCTCCCTCTCTTTCTTCACCTCCTCCTCCATCCTCTTCTCCCTCCTCTTCCTCTTCCTCTTCTCTCTCCCTCTCTTTCTTCACCTCCTCCTCCATCCTCTTCTCCCTCCTCTTCCTCCTCTCTCTCTCTTCTCCATCTGCCCTTCTTCACCTTCTCCCTTCTCTCTCCTCCTTCTCTTGTCCTCTCGCGACCTCTTCTCACTCTAATCTCTTATCTGTACTATTTTCTTCTCTCTATTCCTTATCTCCTCTCCCTTTATAATCCAACCATTTATTTTTCTATGTCATCCTCCTTTTCTGATACTCAAACCCCCTTTCCTTCTTCTCCTCCTCCTCCCACTCCTCCTCCTCCTCTCCTCCTCCTCCTCCTCCTCCTCCATCCTCCTCCCCTCCTCCTCCTCCTCCTCAAACCTTCGAACATTCCTGGCGGGAGACGAAACATTCCCCTTCGCCACAGAACCGTCCCAATTGCAGGACTGAAAGTAAGGCCGCGGCACGTGAGGAATCTAAGTCGCCGCTGTGAAGGAAGAGACACTGGACGCTGAGGTGGACTGACAAAAAAAAAAAAAAAAAAGATCGACAGAGGAAAACAATAGAAACTGACCTCGTGTGGTGACATTTCGATATAAAGATATAGTACTGATGAGCTGTTATTGCTGATTAGCTGCTGATATGACTGTTATTATTTAGGGTTTAAGTTAAAATGTCATAGGTGATTAGACCAAAAAATAAATAGAAAAGAGGAACAAAAATAGAAACTAACCTCTCGTAGGGTGAAGTTTTGATATAATGATGTACTGATTGGGTTAAATATTTGCACGTTAAAATTCCGTAGGTGATTAGACAAAAAAAATAGAAGACAGAGAAAAAAACAAAAAGTAACCTCACATGGTAAAGCTTCGATAAAACATGTGTTACTGATTAACTTAAATATTTAGGGTACATGTTAAAAGTGTGTAGGTGATTTAATAACACATCTTCATAATGTTTAGCCGTATCGATGTGACGGGTTTAAATTTTTATGGTGAAGTCAATGCTAATACACTCGTTAGAAATCGTGAAAGAAACTTGATATGTCATTAAGTGTACAGTTCTTAGAGTTTATAATTGATTTACATTAACTCGCGGAAATAAATGTAGTCACGGGAGAAGTATCGGCAGCAGTGTAGTAAAGTTCCGCTATTAGAGATATTGATTCCGAGACAAGTACTGATCATGTTAGGTCATGATTCTTAACCTTACGCGTCACTACATCACAAGAATCATGTTTTTATCACGTCATAGATTCATAAAGCTTAGAATCAATGGCATATCTCTCTTTCATGTGTTTAACCCCTGCGACCCAGAACGTAATTTTCATTGTAAATTATCTACTATTAGACGATTTTTAGTTAATATAAGCAATATTTTATAGATATGACCTGTTCAATACCCTTGTCGACTAACTAATTTGGTATATTGAGTTACCTTTCGTAAATTTATGGCTAACAACATACGATTTTTTTTATATAGCCAAGGAAAGATTTGGGCGCGAAGGGGTTAAACTCACGTGTCAGCACATCGCAAGAATCGGTATTTTTCATGTCTCAGATTGATACAGCTTAGAATCTATAGCATACCGCTCTTTCATGTTAGACCTAGGGTAGAAAATACTTAGAAATAGCTTAGGTACAAGGAGATGAGTAGTTAGTGAAGCATTTAGAAGGTCGTTAGAGGGCATCGCAAAAGGTACAAGAAGATGGGTAGTTAGTGAAGCATTTAGCAGGTAATTAGAGGGCATCGCAAAAGGTACAGGAGATGGGTAGTTAGTGAAACATTTAGTAGGTATTTAGCGGCATCGCAAAGTGTACAAGAAGATGGGTAGTTAGTGAAGCATTTAGTAGGTAATTAGAGGACATCGCAAAAGGTACAGAAGATGGGTAGTTAGTGTAGCATTTAGTAGGTAATTAGAGGGCATCGCAAAGTGTAGTTCGTATGTCGATAGATTTCATTAGCGAATCTGAGTTAAATGGAACGCAAAAAAAAGCCGCGTTCATTTTATCCCAGCATTACAAGCATGGTATTGCAATAAAATACAATGCGAGTATTACGAGAGAGTAAAAAATATATATATTCATACAATCGCTTGTTGATATAACTCAAAATATGATTGGGTTTTTTTTTAACACGAGCGATGCCGATTTTTCAAGTATTTTGATCTGTTGTATTGAAATCCGTACTGCTGACTGCGGCGGATATTCGTTTTTTTTATATGAAAATGAATCCGGTTTAAGTGACATTAGAGAGAGAGAGAGAGAGAGAGAGAGAGAGAGAGAGAGAGAGAGAGAGAGAGAGAGAGAGAGAGAGAGGTATTTGTAGTTACCACCAAATTTTAATTATAATTGATTACAAATTCCTTTTTCACATTATTGCTGCCTTTTTACGCACTATTTTTAACTCTTTTTTTCTTCCTAAGTCACTGTTGTTTCTCTTAACACAACTCTTCCCTCAAAATGAAGCTCTAAGTCAAACCAATACCTTTACAATACCACAAAGTCTACATGCGGTCACCTCCTTAGATACCTCGAGTACGCATCTTAAAATCTCTTATATTCAATTCACTTAATAAATCGTCTACTATATATTTACTATATTATATTTACTACTATATATTTAACTCCAACTTCTCGTATTTTTCTATCAACATACTCTTCGCTAAAACCAATTTACTCATCCTCACATCTTTGTTTCACTTCTAATATCCTCTTCACTCGCCTCTTACTCATCTTACTCCACCATATTCTTATTTACCGCTGTCTTACATATCTTGCCGCATTTATTATCGCGGCAAGTCTTACACGTATCCTTCTCGATCTGGCCGCGTTTTAATCTCCGGCAAAACCTCCGTCCGCTTAATGCCCCGGTAACTATACTGTGATGGGACGGTTACCTTGCTTGTTAGAGAGTGACACGTCTAACTGGCCGCCGCTCCTCGCCTTGTGGTCCGCTCTTAACAAATCTATCAGCGCAGACATCACCCACAAGAGAGAGAGAGAGAGAGAGAAGAGAGAGAGAGAGAGAGAGAGAGAGAGAGAGAGAGTGTGTGTGTGTGTGTCATTGTTGCGCCTCCAGCTAGTCTTTACTTTTTTCCTGATGGTTTCATGAGTTTTGATTTGTAACTCTGCTCAATCCTAGGCTTTCAATTCTCGGTATCTAATATACTATAGGAGTAGCTAGCCGTGTGTCTGTCTGTCTGTCTGTCTGTTATGGGTAGCCGAAACTGTAAATTCAATTTTGACGAGAGTAGGCTCAAAACATCGCAAATAAATCGTAGATAGGAAGCGACTTGGTCCCATGTTGATTGAATCATTTTGAAGGGGGGGTTTGGGCTAAAAACACTTTAGGAGTATTAGATTACAGGAAAAACTCTGCGGTAACGTCTTGCCTCATTCCATAAACTCAGTAGACTATTGGCGTTACCGTTTGTGTGCGTGTGAGTGTGTGTTGGAATCACACGGAACACAAAGGGTTTGAATCACACGGAACGTGGTCTACCCCGAGGCACTTTGACCAGTGACCAACGACAGCAACAACACGATTGGAGTTTGCAATCACATGTTGTCTAATATATACTACTATTACAAACATCAATACATGGGTCCGAAGGGCCCACAAACACTTGTATATTCTAGTCTTCTACGTACTTCTTCCCTTCCGCATGTAATTCTGTAATGATTGTTACGGACGCTTCATTTGTATCACGATTTTTTTTATTGCGCTGTCAAGTCGCCATTAATCCTTGCGGCAATATTTTGTTCTTTAGGTCTCCACAAAATAATTAACTGAAAATATATGAGTAACGTTTATTTTTTCACTTGCAATAAAATCACTAAAATCTCCTGAAAATTATATATATATATATATATATATATATATATATATATATATATATATATATATATATATATATATATATATATATATATATATAATTTATTTTTTACATCATAAAGGACTGGCCAAAAGCACAACAAAAAGAGGTAACACAATGCCCGCTTAGTTGCCAGTCCCTATAAAGAAGACAGTAAGAGAATAAAGAAAGGGGGCTGGGCCAATTTAGTTAAAAATAAAATTATTATTTCAAAAACCTCAAAAATATCACCAAAATAGTATATATGTATCCTTATAAAAACATCCCAAAATATCCATGAATTCTCCTTTTAAACTCTTTATTTCATTCTTTGCAGTTTTGTCGCCACTCCGCTACCCGTGTTCGCATCCCGCCCACAAGCGACTCCTCTCCGCCACGTCGCAGGTAAGGACACCCCACCCCTGTTTTATCCCCTTTCCGCTGTCTCCCTGCGGCGCCTCTGTCCTGCGGGTCTTACAGTGCTCCCTCGCGCCCTATCAATGTCCCTTGCCCTCAGCGGTACTTTTCTTGCCGGAAATGTCACCGTCTTGTTACTCCAACGCTAACATTTTTGTTTCTGTTAGGTGATAATATGCTTCTAATATTTTTTTTTCTGTTAAGTGACAATATGCTTCTAATATTTTTTTTCTGTTAAGTGACAATATGCTGCTATTACTTTAACATTTCTATATCTTGTGCAGTTTTAAGTCTACGTACATTACACAGTTTTTTCCTGCCTTTACCGGCCTCTAACACTCTAGCCTCTAGCCTCTTTACCGCTTAAGTGCTGCTCTATATCTCTAATGTGCACTATTTACTGTGTTTTATAGAGTGTTATAGCTCTAGCACTACTGCAATAGACGCTGTTGTTTCATGTCACCTCTATTTATATTTATCACTCTTTTACGCTTCTATTTTCTTACCTCTTATATAGTAGTAGCAGTTTATATCTCCTTCCCTACACTCTTAGAAAAAAAGGGTAGGAAAAGGGTAGAAAAAGGGTATTTGTAGTGATGAAATACTGCTACCCTTTTTCTACCCTTACAAATATACCCTTTCGGATCGACGCAAATATACCCTTTTCCAACCCTCTCGTCTAATAAGTGTAAATAAAGGGTAGATGAAGGGTATAATCGTCAGCATCTACCCTCCAGCCTGGACATAGGGTTTAAAAAGGGTAGTGATGGTGCGATGTAACAATTCTACCCTTAATATACCCCCCATTTCTGAGAGTGTACGTGACTCAAGTATACTCCCTTCCTACGTGACTCAAGTATAATCTCCCTTCCTACGTGACTCAAGTATAATCTCCCTTCCTACGTGACTCAAGTATAATCTCCCTTCCTACGTGACTCAAGTATAATCTCCCTTCCTACCTGACTCAAGTATAATTCACCGCTGTAATGCCGCTGAGTGCCTCTCCTGCCACTTACAGACGCCACTAACCGCTCATTGCAAAGCCTGATCGCTGTTCTACGCCCCTTAGACCGATTACTGCCGCCTGGATGCTCGAGTGTGAGGGTGTGACTGATTAGCGCATCGCACCTGCCCTCTACCCTCTCTCATCGGTTTCCTTAATCTTCTTATATATTTCCTTGGTTATTAAGCTAGTTATTACTCCCTAAGTTATTAGTGTCCCTTCCTCTGACCCTAGACACTTCCCTGACTCCCTTAGCGCATCGCACCTGCCCTCTACCGGACACCCGAGAATCATAACAATACGCGGTGAGGCCTTAAGTTGTCTATAGGATTTTAGTGTTGTCGCCTGCGTAATCTATTGCTATTGATTTACTATTAGTCTTAAGGCGTTTTCAGTTAAGATAAGACTTGAATCATAACAATACGCGGTGATGCTTTTAAGTTGTCTTAGTAATTTTAGTGCTGTCGACTTGGTAACTTATTGCTATTGATTTACTATTGGTTTTAAGGCGTTTTCATTAAGTTATCTCTGGCTGTGTTACGATTTCAGTCATTTTTTCGTTTTTTTTCTCATCTTTTTTTCAGTTCTCTTTTTTTCGTTTTTTTCAGTTCTCTTTTTTTTTCCTTTTTTTCAGTTCTTTTTTTCTTTTTTTTCTGCGTCTTTTTTTCACTTCTCTTCAGGATTTTGAGTCTTCAGTTTTTCGTTTTTTTTTCCTCCGCCATTTTTTCACTTCCCTTTTTTCTTCTCTTTTCTCCGTCTTTTTTCCCTTCCCTTCAAGTGTTGTCGTCCCCTTTGCATCGCTCGTATTTCTCCTCCTCCACGACCTTTGTAACCTTTTGTATCCTGCTGCTATATCCCTGGCGGCGTTTTAAGCATATTTTACATCCCTGTAACATTGCTTTACGAGGTGGTAACGCATCCACATCGCCTCAAACATAACTATGCGACGCTCTAACTGCTCTTTACTCAACAGTCTTTATTTCTATCCTTCTCTAACCTATTTTGACAACTCTAACGATTGTCCTCGCCGCTAACTACCTTATAACGTTATTTTATCTCTAACAAATCTCCAGAAATAACGATTGTCCTCACCGCTAACTACCCTATAACGTTATTTTTTCTCTAACAAACCTCCAGAAATTGTACATCGCGCCTTGTATTTTTATTCGAAGATAAGTTTTCGCTCCTTTACGTTAGTCTATCGCTACTCTGTCACTTGTCATTCCACTCCTTTACTTCACTCTTTTACTTCCATGTCCGTATCCTCTTTAGGGACATGATAGGATCTTTTCCAACTGTTCTTACATGTTGTTTGATAGTTAGTAGTATGTAGTTCAGCAGATACCCTCGTTATAGACCAAAGCAGTTCAGCAGATACCCTCGTTATAGACCAAAGCAGTTCAGCAGATACCCTCGTTATAGACCAAAGCAGTTCAGCAGATACCCTCGTTATAGACCAAAGCAGTTCAGCAGATACCCTCGTTATAGACCAAAGCAGTTCAGCAGATACCCTCGTTATAGACCAAAGCAGTTCAGCAGATACCCTCGTTAAAGACCAATACGTCTCCGGGTATCTGTTCTTCCTATGTATTCCTATGTACTCTTCTCTCCTCGAGCTCCTATTATCTCATCGCTGCTATAGCCTCTCAGCTTCTATATTCAGCGGCAATTCTACAAAGCATCATCGTATTCTGGTATTTCAGCGAGCGTGTGCTACCGTATATAGTGATTTCTCTCCCCTTGTACTCTCTCTCTCTCTCTCTCTCTCTCTCTCTCTCTCTCTCTCTCTCTCTCTCTCTCTCTCTCTCTCTCTCTCTCTCTCTCTCTCTCTCTCTCTCTCTCTCTCTCGTTTTTTTCCCTTTCCATTCCTTCCCTCTTTCTGTTCTTCCCTCCCTCTCTGTCTTACACTTGCTAGCTTTAAACGTCTCAACTCCTTTCTTTCATGTCTTGTTTTTTTATCTTTCATGTATCCTCTATTCCTTCCTTCTTCCTGTATAATTTTTTTTTTACTCATATGGACAATAATCTTCCTATCTTCCTTGCTAACTCTCGTCTATTATTTGTATTATATTTTTATTAGTTTTCTTTAGTTTTTTTTCTAGCATTCCCCTCTTCTTCCTTCCTTCTTTCATGTATTCTTCTCTCCTTCCTTTCTCCCTTCGTCTAGTTCTTCAATTTTTTATCCGTGTCAGGACCCCTCCAGTCTGGTTCTCACACACGGAGGAGGAAGGGAGGGAGGGCAAGAAGGGAGAGAAGGAGAGATGGGAGGGAATGAAGGAGGGAGAGAGGAGGGACAAAAGGAAGGAAGAAAGGAGAGGAGGGAGGTGGGAAGGAAGGAAGGAAGGAAGGAAGGAAAGAAGGAGGGAGAGGTGGGAGATAAGGAAGGAAAGAAGAAAGGTGGGAGGAAATGAAGGAGGAAGGGATGGCAAGAAGGAGAAAGAGGAGGGGAGATGGAAGGGAAGGAAGTAAAGAAGGAAAGAAGGAAGGAGGGCAAGAAGGAGAGAGGTGGGAAAGAAGGAAGGGAGGAAGGAAGGAAGAAAGGAAGGGAAACAAGGCGAGAAATAGGGGAGATAGAAGAGAAAGAAGGAAGGAAGGGAGGAGAGGAGAGAGGTAGGAAGGAAGGAAGGAAGGAAGGAAGGAAGGAGGGAGGAAAGGAGCACTAAAAGAGGGTTTGTGAGGGGGGAAGGAGACAACGGTGTGTCCAAAGAGATGGTTTACCGCCAC
>JACEEZ010012667.1:30000-32500 GCA_016584305.1 Chionoecetes opilio | reverse complement strand
AGACGGGTAAAAGGCAGACAGGAAGATGCCAAACCTAAAGACGGGAGCGACAAAAGAAGACATTGCCGTGTGAAGCGAACAAATGACTCTTAAGATATTGACAGAGACTTGATGGGATTCTGATTTTTCTGGTTTTATCTTAAGCGTGTTTACATATATCTTCGGTGTTCAGCCTTATGTGTGTGTCTGGATGTGTGTGTGTGTGTGTGTGTATGTGTGTTGTGTTTATGTATGTTGTGTGTGTGTGTGTTTGTGTGTGTGTGTGTGTGTGTGTGTGTGTGTGTGTGTGTGTGTGTGTGTGTGTGTGTGTGTGTGTGTGTGTGTGTGTGTGTGTGTGGGGTGTGTGTCTGGATGTGTTGTGTGTGTGTTGTGTGTGTGTGTGTGTGTGTGTGTGTGTGTGTCTGGATGTGTGTGTGTGTGTGTGTGTATGTGTGTTGTGTTTATGTATGTTGTGTGTGTGTGTGTTTGTGTGTGTGTGTGTGTGTGTGTGTGTGTGTGTGTGTGTGTGTGTGTGTGTGTGTGTGTGTGTGTGTGTGTGTGTGTGTGTGTGTGTGTGTGTGTGTGTGTGTGTGTGTGTGTGTGTAGGGGGCTGCGTTTTGCGTTTGTTTATACAGTTTATAATTGTATATCCTTATGTCTTTAATAATCCTATGTATAAATTGTCTTCGGGTTGTATTTCTTATTCTTATTTGGCTATTCTTTGAACGTCTTAACCCTCCATTCTATCTTTCTGTTTCTCGTTGTCTACTTTTTTTTATTCCTCGCTGTTCTGTCGCCTCTTTGCGCCCCCGCCCGTCACTCTGCTCACGCGTACATTTTAGATAACCACACTGAGGCAAAACATTGAACTCTAGTACAGGGGAACAACAAGACTGAGATGTATTATCTGCATTGGATGTATGTTTATGTGTGTATCTATTTGCTTCTATAATATTATATTCTCTTCTTATGAACGAGTCTAAACCACTATGTATTTATATAACTTATCGTGTGTGTGTGTGTGTGTTTGTGTGTTTTTTTTTTTAAGTAGGCGCTTATATGAACTTCTCAATGAACGGTTCCAGCTATTAGTGTTGACCCCTGTGTACTGACCCATCCTGCCCCTTGATGCATTATAAATAGTCATCAGAGTAGTAGCGGCGACGGGCAGTGTGTGTGTGTGTGTGTGTGTGTGTGTGGCGCGTAACACAAGAATGCTCAGTGTCCCGGATCACCGCCTAATAACACATCCTTTGGGCGACGCAGCGGACCAATCACAGCCCGTCCCTGCCTCTCTTTCCGCCGGCCTGTGTGCTCATTGGTCCACAGGGAGCGTGATCAGCCAATTAGGAGACACCAATGTTTGTCAGTCAATCAAGCGAGTTAAAATTTTGGTCTTTTATATAATAGCAGGTAGAGAGAGAGAGAGAGAGAGAGACAGACAGACAGACAGACAGACAGACAGACAGACAGACAGACAGACAGACAGACAGACAGACAGACAGACAGACAGACAGACAGACAGACAGACAGACAGACAGACAGACAGACAAACAGATAAACAGACAAACAGACAGACAGACATATAGACAGACATACAGTTAGACAGGCAGACAGACAGACAGACAGACAGATAGATAGATAGATAGATAGATAGATAGATAGATAGATAGACAGACAACAGACAGACAGACAGACAGACAGACAGACAACAGACAGACAGACAGATATACAGACATACAGACAAACAGACAGACAAACAGACAGTTAGACAGACAATCAGACAGACAAATAGATATATATACTGACAGACAGACAGAGAGTGTGTGTGTTGGTCCATGGCTAATATTACATCCCCTCTGTCTGGCCCCGTCCGTATCAACTTCACAAACTAACATCAAAAGATTGCTGTAAAACCCTCACACATTTTATGGCGGCCAATATTTTGTTTTTAATAATGACATTCCGCGGTGAAAATAACCTTTTAGATGTTGAGCGCGCCGGATTTTTTTCAGCCTATGTAGATTAAATATTTATGTTTTTATTATCAAATCTCCCTACATACTTTACTTAGTGTTTTTCAGTTGTGTCATCTATACATTTATTTTTATTATATGTATTTAAGTTATTCCCTTAAGTTATCTTTTCTGTTATTTATGTAACCTTCTTGTTGCACGAAATAAAAAAAAGGATTAAAAAAATACGTAAAAATAATCTCCAATTGAAGAAATGTAAATGAAAAAGAAAAATAGAAAAAGTCAGTAAAAATAATTATAATTAAAGAAATTAAAATAAAAAAATAAATATATAAAAAGGTCAGGAATACAGTAGTTACCATATTTTTTCTCATTTTCTTCATATTATTTCGAAACATTTTAAATATACATCAGATGAAAGAAAAAAATCTCAAAAAATCTGAAGAAAAAAAATTTAAACTAGAATGTCCAGGTCGTAGTTCATAATGTTTCGTTTCCTCTCAATTAGGTCGTTTTGGGTCGGTTTGTGTCGAGGAAACTTTTGG
>JACEEZ010012667.1:0-7500 GCA_016584305.1 Chionoecetes opilio | reverse complement strand
TAAATTTCAGTTGTATTTTATCATAGTTAACCATATTATCAGTTTAACATAGGCATTATTTTAACCAGGAGAAGGGAATACTACGCTTCTTCTAAATTTCAGCTGTATTTTATCATAGTTAACCATATTATCAGGTTAACATAGGCATCATTTTAACCAGGAGAAGGGAATACTACGCTTCTTCTTAATTTCAGTTGTATTTTATCATAGTTAACCCTAGTATCAGGTTAACATAGGCATCATTTTAACCAGGAGAATGGAATACTACGCTTCTTCTTAATTTCAGTTTGTATTTAATCATAGTTAACCCTATTATCAGGTTAACATAGGCATAATTTTAACCAGGAGAAGGGAATACTACACTTCTTCTAAATTTCAGTTGTATTTTATCATAGTTAACCATATTATCAGGTAAACATAGGCATCATTTTAACCAGGAGAAGGGAATACTACGCTTCTTCTTAATTTCAGTTGTATTTTATCATAGTTAACCCTAGTATCAGGTTAACATAGGCATCATTTTAACCAGGAGAATGGAATACTACGCTTCTTCTTAATTTCAGTTGTATTTTATCATAGTTAACCCTATTATCAGGTTAACATAGGCATCATTTAACCAGGAAAAGGGAATACTACGCTTCTTCTTAATTTCAGTTGTATTTTATCATAGTTAACCCTAGTATCAGGTTAACATAGGCATCATTTAACCAGGAAAAGGGAATACTACGCTTCTTCTTAATTTCAGTTGTATTTTATCATAGTTAACCCTAGTATCAGGTTAACATAGGCATCATTTTAACCAGGAGACCTTAATGATAGAATGGAATTTTTGCCTCGTTAAAATTAAAGACTACATATTATTAAGTAGGCTATTGGTTTTTAAAGTACAAGTAAATTATTATAAGAAATTCATGGTTATAATATTGAGTTTTTTTTTATGTTTTTAAATAAAGAGTAAAACATAAAATAAATAAAAGAGATCAAATAAAATAAAGTTGATTAAAATAATGATAATATAATATTAATAATAATAATAATAATAATAATAATAATAATAATAATAATAATAATAATAATAATAATAATAATAATAATAATAATAATAAAATAAGATAGAATAAATTAGAGTTAGAGATAGTTTGAAAGATAATGACTTGCTCAGTTTGCATGATGGTTAAAGAAAAAGAAAGATAATGGGAGTGTTTAGGAAGTGAGAGAGAGAGAGAGAGAGAGAGAGAGAGAGATGAGAAGAGAGAGAGAGAGAAGAGAGAGGGGAGAGAGAGAGAGAGGGGAGAGAGAAGAGAGAGAGAGAGAGAGAGAGAGAGAGAGAGAGATCATTAACGATATAGGAGAATGGAATAATCGCTCCTTTTTACTCCTCATATTTTCTTTTATTCTGATGTGTGGAAGGATCTCTCTCTCCTCTCTCTCTCTCCTCTCTCTCTCTCTCTCTCTCTCTCTCTCTCTCTCTCCTCTCTCTCTCTCTCTCTCTCTCCTCCTCCCCCTCCCTCTGTCTTTTTCCTTCACTTCCCTCATTTAGTGTAGTGAGGATTTTTTTTTTTTAGGAGGAGGAGGAGGAGGAGGAAGAGGAGGAGGAGGAGGAGGAGGAGGAGGAGGAGGAGGAGGAGGAGGAGGAGGAGAGGAAGAGGAAGAGGAGGAGGAGGAAGAGGAAGAGGAAGAGGAAAAGGAAGAGGAAGGGAAGAGGAAGAGAGAGAGGAGGAGGAGGAGGAGGAGGAGGAGGAGGATGAGGAGGAGGAAGGACATAGGAATACATAGGAATAAAAGACACCAGGAGACCTATTGGTCCATAACGAGGGTATCTGTTGTACTACATACTACTAACTACAACTACATGTAAGAGGACAGTTGGAAAATGATACCATGTCCCTAAAGAAGATAGGAACATGGAAGTTTCGTAGTGAAGAATGATAGGATATGAAAATTTTGCTAAACTACAACTACCACTAAAAGCCTAATCGATCCGAGGGGACTATAATATGAATTCGCAGGGGCACTATCAATACCCATTTACTTTTCAGTGCGCGGGCCCGTCTGTTTTTAAAAAAAGTTATTGTGGCTGGCTTCGACAACATTTGCTGGTAATTTGTTCCCATCGATCAACAACTTTTAACATTGAATAATATTTACGGAGATCTGTGGAGCAACGTTGACCATTTAGTTTTAAAACCGTTATAGAGGAGGAGGATGAGGAGGAGGCGGAGGAGGAGGAGGGGGAGGAGGGAAAGGAGGAGGAGGAGGAGGAGGAAGGAGGAGGAGGAGGAGGAGGGGGAGGAGGAGGAGGAGGAATGTATGCGGTCAAAGTGTTTTTTATTGAAAACACGAGGAGAAAAGAGAGAGGAGAGAGGGAAAAAGAAGAGAGAGAAAGAAAGAGAAGAAGAGAGAGAAGAGAGAGAGAGAGAGAGAGAGAAGAGAGGAGAAGAGAGACAACGCACACACACAGAACAGACAATCAGACAGGTAGACTCACCACCACCACCACCCCCACCACCACCACCATTAAACCTGCATGTTATATATACCTGTAATTATGCGCGAGTCCGCTATGACGTGTGTACAGGTGTGTGTGTGTGTGTGTGTGTGTGTGTGTGTGTGTGTGGTTGTGTGTGTGTGGTGTGTGTGTGTGTGTGTGTGTGTGTGTTTGTGTGTGTGTGTGTGTGGGTGTGTTTGTGTGTGTTGTTTGTGTTGTGATGAAGGGTGTTTGTCGTTTGGTTTAGAGAGAGAGAGAGAGAGAGGAGAGAGAGAGAGAGCGAGAGAGAGAGAGAGAGAGAGAAGAGAGAGAGAGAGAGAGAGAGAGAGAGGAGAGAGAGGAGAGAGAGAGAGAGGAAACAAATATATAGGTCATGATTCCCCTGACACACACACACACACACACACACACACACACACACACACACAACACACACACACACACACACACAACACACACACCACACACACACACACACACACACACACACACACACACACACACACACACACACACACACACACACACACACACACACACACACACACACACACACCACACACACACACAAACACACAACGCTCCACACCCGTAAAAGAAAAAATAAATGGTTATTTGCATTTTGCTAACATGGTGTTTTTGTGTGTGTGTGTGTGTGTGTGGTGTGTGTGTGTGGGGTGTGTGTGTGTGTGTGTGTGTGTGTGTGTGTGTGTGTGTGTGTGGTGTGTGTGGGTGTGTGTGGTGTGTGTTTGGTGTGGGTGTGTGTGTTTGTGTGTGTGTGTGTGTGTGGGTGTGGGTGTGGTGTGGTGTGGGTGTGGGTGTGGTGTGTGGGTGTGGGGTGTGGTGTGGGTGTGGGTGTGGGTGTGTGTGTGTGTGTGTGTGTGGGTGTGGGTGTGGGTGTGGGTGTGGGTGTGGGTGTGGGTGTGTGCGTGTGCGTGTGCGTGTGCGTGTGCGTGTGCATGTGTGTGTGTGTGTGTGTGTGTGTGGGTGTGTGTGTGTGTGTGTGTGTGGGTGTGGGTGTGGGTGTGTGTGTGTGTGTGTGTGTCAGAATCAAAATAATGCTAAAACAACAACAAATAATAATAATAATAATTACGAGCGAGCGAGAAGCGCTCGCGAGTCCTCACTGAATACGGGATTTTTATCACATATAAGCGGCCGACCCGACCCGACCGACCATCACGCTTTTCATCAGCTTATATCTTTGGAATCCCGCTTCCGATTGACAAGCGGTCTTCGCCATCTGATAGCCCCATTCAATCCCTATTTGTGCTTGACATGTTTTGTCTCACGTGAGGGGTCAGCATGGCGCGTGGCAGACAAATTTCCGTGCTATCGGGTTTCTACGGGCTCGCTCGTCCTTCGCCGATTAAGGCGTCTTACTGGTAATAATACCAGTAAGACGCCTTAATCGGCGAAGGACGAGCGAGCCCGTAGAAACCCGCCGCATGTACGCACGTGCGGCGTCACCCGGAGTTTGACCTGTGTGACATTGCTAGGTGTGTGGTCTCAAACCACACACCAAATTTCAACTTAGTCGGTACAGCCGTTTCGTTTCTCAGCTATAGCAAGATAACGTTGTCTGATACCCCTCACGCGGCACGCGCCACGCGCCATGCTGACCCCTCACGTGAGACAAAACATGTCAAGCACAAAAGGAATTGAATGAGGCTATCAGATAGCCAAGACCGCTTGTCAATCGGAAGCGGGATTCCAAAGATATAAGCTCATGAAAAGCGTGACGGTCGGGTCGGGTCGGGTCGGGTCGGGTCGGGTCGGGTCGGGTCGGCCGCTTGATTGGGAGAAAAATCCCGTATCCAGTGAGGACTCGCGAGCGCTTCGCGGTCGCTCGTAAATAATAATAATAACAACAACAACAAAAATAATAATAATAATAATAAAGTAGAAAAATGATAATATTATGACAAAGATAAAAAAGATAGAATGAAAGAAGTGTTGGTCTTTTGTTAGCTTTGATTGTCTTTTTTTTTGGGGGGGGCAGTGAGGGGGGTGGGGGGGGGGGGGGGGGGGCATTTAGAGGTGGCCTGTGGCACTTCCGGGTGGAGGGGGAGGGGGAGGGGGGGAGGGGAGGAGTGGTAGAGGGAGAGATAATTGTTCCTCCCTAAAATTGGAAGGGAAAAAGAAAGAAAGGTGTTGATTATGATGACGATGATAATAATGATGATGACGATGATACTAATGATAATCTCCTTTTATAGGTACGAGCATCCTCTTTTGTTTTTTCTCTAAACCAATTTATTTCAAGAAAACGAGGAAGAGAGAGATGAGAGAGAAAAGAGAGAGAGGAGAGAGAGGAGAGAGAGAGAGAAGAGAGAGAGAGAGAGAGAGAGAGAGAAAAGAGAGAGAGAGCGAGGACGAGGACGAGAAGAGAGAGAGAGAGAGAGAGAGAGGAGAGAAGAGAGGGGAGAAAAGGGAAGAGAGAGGGGAGAGGAGAGAGAAAAAGAAGGAGAGAGAGAGAGGGGAGGTAGTTATATTCTTTCATACTAATATATATTCTTTTTTCTTTTTTCTTTTTAGAATGCTGATGACAAACTGATACCTGAAGAAGAAGAAGAAGAAGAAGAAGAAGAAGAAGAAGAAGAAGAAGAAGAAGAAGAAGAAGAGAAAAGACGAAAAAGAAAGAAAAGAAAGAGAAGAAGAAAAAAGAAAAAGGGAAGAAAAAAGAAGAAGAAGAAAAAGAAGAAGAAGAAAAAAAGAAAGAAAAGAAGAAGAAGAAAAAAAGAAGAAAGAAAAAGAAAAAGAAGAAGAAGAAAAAGAAAAAAGAAGAAGAGAGAAGGCAGAAAAAAAAGAGAACGAAGAAAAAAGGGAAAAGAAAAAATAAAAAGAAAGAACAAAAAGAAGAAAGAAAAAAAAAAAAAGATAAAAGACTAAAAAAAAAGGAAATAGGAAGATAGAGAAAAAAACAGAAAAACAACAAGAAAAAAAAAAAAAAAACGAAGGAGAAGATAAACAATCATACAAAAAAGTAAACCAAAAAAACCAAAAAAACATTAGGGTTGAAAAAAGGCAAAAAAAACAAAAAATAAGTCAGTCCAACCGAAAAAACACGAAATTAAAAAAAACAAAAAGATAATCTTCAAAAATAACCCCAAAAACCTAAAAAACCTTAATGTGAGTCTAAAAAAGGCGAAAAAGGGCTTAAAAAACCCTAGCAATGCTTCAACCGAAATTAACACTGGGCCCTTGAAACAAACGGGCTTAAAAACCCCTTTGGGCTTAAAACAATTGGGTTTAAACAATTGGGCTTTAATAATAATTGGGCTTTGAGAACAATTGGGCTTTGAGAACAATCGGGCTTTGATAAAAATCGGGCTTTGAGAACAACTGGGCTTTGAGAACAACTGGGCTTTGAGAACAATTGGGCTTTGAGAACAATTGGGCTTTAATAATAATTGGGCTTTGAGAACAATTGGGCTTTGAGAACAATTGGGCTTTGAGAACAATTGGGCTTTGAGAACAATTGGGCTTTGAGAACAAACTAATGACAGCCCGTTTTTTTATGTCTAAGCTTCCTCACACATAACAAGCCTGCAACATCAAGCCTTATTTCTAAATGGCATACCTATTTAGCTAAGCCTATTTATTTCAACTATCTTTAACATCATACTAAGCTCGTTAAAAATACTTATAAACACTAATCTATATGCATTTCATTACCTCACTTTTAAGGAAATTACTTACTAACTTACTTACTAAAAAAAACTTTGAAAAATTCGCCAAACCATCTTTAACCTCATATTAAACCCTTAGAAAGCTATTTTAAGGCATTATTTTCTAAGCAACTCGCCAAAAATTCCAGAAAAATTACTTACTCAGAGAAAACAATGTGAAGAAATCGCCAGAAATCACCACAATCCATTTTAGTGACACCTTACCCTATACTAAGCCCTAGAAAAACATTTATTAACACCAATTTTCAAGCAACTCACCAAAAACTTAAAGAAAAATCATACATCCCTAAAAAGAACTAAAAAAGCCCCGCCTGAAACAATCTACAACAATCTACTTTTAACCTCATACCAAAGACAAAACCCGCCAGAAATAACTGCAATCCAATTTGTGATTACCTTTAACCTCACACTAAGCTCTTAAGAAACAATTATAAACACCAATTTCTAAACAACTCAGAAAGAACTTCCAGAAAAATCACACATTCAAAGAAAAAAAGTGAAAAACCTCTTAATAAACCATTTAGGACACTATTATAAACACCAATTTTCAAGCAACTCTCCAAATACATCAAGATAAATCACATCCTCGAAAAGAAAACAGAAGAAAAACGCCTGGAATCATCACGACAATCATTACAAAACTACAATTGTCAAGTAACTCAGCAAGAAATCAAGAAAAATCACTCACACAAATATTAAGAAAATGATTGAAAAAGACGCCTGAAATCTCTACAAAAACTAAAGAAACCGCTGAAATCACCATAATTAAGAAGAAACCCGCCTGAAATCACCACAATCAAGAAGAAACCCGCCTGAAATCACCATAATTAAGAAGAAACCCGCCTGAAATCACCACAATTAAGAAGAAACCCACCTGAAATCACCATAATAGGGAAAGAACCCGCCTGAAATCACCACAATTAAGAAGAAACCCGCCTGAAATCACACAATTAAAGAAAACCCCGCCTGAAATCACCATAATAAGAAGAAACCCGCCTGAAATCACCATAATTCAGAAGAAACCCGCCTGAAATCACCACAATTAGGAAGAAACCCGCCTGAAATCACCATAATTAGAAGAAACCCGCCTGAAATCACCACAATTAAGAAGAAACCCGCCTGAAATCACCACAATTAGGAAGAAACCCGCCTGAAATCCCAAATAAAGAACCCGCCTAATCACGCAAATTAAGAGAGAAAACCGCCGAAATCACCAAATAAGACACCGCCTGAATCACCAAATAGAAGAACGCCTGAATCACCACAATTAGAAGAACCCGCCTGAAATCAACATACAGGAAACCGCCTGTACCACAAAAA
>JACEEZ010012666.1:75000-85593 GCA_016584305.1 Chionoecetes opilio | reverse complement strand
ACCAAAAAACAACAAAACAGTAGAACAAAAACACAAAAAAACAAAACAGCAAATAAAACACAAAAACGAACCAATAACAGCAACCAACAACAACAGCAACACAACAACACAAAAACAAAACGAAAAAGAACAACAAACAACAAAACAGAAAACAGCAACAACACAACAACAAAAATAACGAACAACACAACAAAAGCACGACAACAAACAACCAATAAGACACAAAACACAACAAACAACAACAACAGCAACAACAATAACAATAACAACAATAACATCAACAACAATATGACAAAAACAACAACAACAACAACAACAGCAACACCAATAATAATAACAATAACAATAACAATAACAATAAACAACAGCAACAACAGCAACAACAACAGCAACAACAATAACAACAAAAACGACAACAATAAGACAACAACAATAACAACAGCAACAACAATAACAATAACATCAACAAGAACAACAATAAGACATCAACAACAACACCAACAACAACAGCAACAGCAACAACAATAACAATAGCAATAACAATAACAGCAACAACAACAACAACAACAACAACAACAACAACAACAGCAACAACAGGAACCACAATAACAACAATAACAACCACAACAACAACAATACGACAACAACAACAACAATACGACAACAACAATAAGACAACAACAACAACAACATCAACAACAATAATAACAACAACAGCAACAACAATAATAACAACAACAGCAATAACAACAAATACAGCAACAAATACTAAAACATAAACAACAGTAACAGTAACAACAACAACAATAATAACAACAGCAATAGCAGCAACAACGATAGCAGCAACAACAACAACAACATTAATATCAGCAACTACAATAACACAACAACAACAACAACAACAACAACAACAACAACAAAACTAAAAACAACAATGACAGCAGCAACAACAAAATAACAACAACAACAACAACAACAGCAACACCAAGAACAATTACAATAACAATAACAATAACAAAAAACAACAACAACAACAACAACAATAACAACAAGGAAAACAAAACCAAAAACAACAACACAATCAACAACAACAATAATCACTACAACAACAACAACAACAACAACAGCAATAGCAGCAGCAACAACAACAACAACAACATCAGCAATAACAGCAATAGCAGCAACAACAACAACAGCAATAACAGCAGCAACAACAGCAACAACAACAACAACAACACTAATAGCAACAACAACAACAACAACAACAACAGCAATAACAGCAACAACAACAACAATAACAACAACTGCGGCCTGACCGTCATTTGTTCTGGCTCACAATTTTTTTTATAACAAGTTTAAGCTCGGAATCCACTCTTCGCTTTCCCGTGAATCTTTCATAATGTTGGATGATATTAACCTTTTAAATTATCTCTCTCTCTCTCTTTCTCTCTCTCTCTCTCTAACTCTCTCTATCTCCCTCTCTCTCTCTCTCTCTCTCTCTCTCTCTCTCTCTCTCTCTCTCTCTCTCTCTCTCTCTCTCTTCTCTCTCTCTCCTTCCTCTCTCTCTCTCTTCTCTCTCTCTCTCCTCTCATCTCTCTCTCTCTCTCTCTCTCTTCTCTCTCTCTCTCTCTCTCTCTCTCCTCTCTCTCTCTCTCTCTCTCTCTCTCTCTCTCTCTCTCTCTCTCTCTCTCTCTCTCTCTCTCTCTCTCTCTCTCTCTCTCTCTCTTCTCTCTCTCATCTCTCTCTCCTCTCTCTCTCTCTTCTCTCCTCTCGCTCCTCTCTCTCTCTCTTTTCTTTTTTTTTTCTTTCTCTCTCTCTTCTCTCTTTATTTTCGTCTCTCTCTCTCTCTCTTTCTCTCTCTCTCTCTCTATTTTGTATTTGTTTTATTAAAGCAACTGACATGGTATACATGGGGCTACATATAGCAAAGAGGTTTGTGAAGGCAATGGGTGGCAGAAGCTAAAGATGTCCCCTGTCCCGGGGACATCTATCCGAAAGCTATGCCTTATGGATAAACTAAATATATAATGTTACAGAATGAGGGTCACTGTTCGTCACAGGCACTTTTCAGGCGCACTATTTACACGTACACTGTGTCACTGTGTCAATGTGTGTCACTATGTGTGTGTCACTATGTGTGTGTCACTGTGTGTCACTATTGACACGACACTGTGTCACGCCTTTCAGGCACTAAGGCGGATGCAGGCGGCACCATCTGTGGGCCGCCACCTTCACCTGCTGGGTGTTCATGGCCACGACATCCACCTCAACCGTGAAGGTGTTCCACAGTGTCGCCGTGGCCCAAGTAAAGGCTCGCTGGCCCATCTCGGTGTGGGTCCTCGGGGCTTCGAGGAGGAATTCACCTGACGCTACCGTCCTCGTAGTGCGCTCTGACCTCCACCACGGGACCCGAAGTCCTGCAAGGTCGGAAGAGTGTTGCACCTGGGCCTTGTGCAACACTGTGAGGGCACCGAATCTCCTCCGGTGCCCAAAACTGTCAAGCTGGGAACGGGGATCATCCCGCACTGCTCCTGCTGTAGTCATTGTTGTTGTTGTTGCTGGTGTTGTTGGAGCTGCAGCTGATGTTGTTGTTGTCGTCGCTGCTGCTGCTGCCACTGTTGCCGCGGGCGGCGTTCCATGTGATGTTGGTCGTCGGTTGGGTGTATGAGCCGCTCAGGACGCCTCTGCACTTTGTCCAGCAGTGACAGGCGGCACTGGGCACTACTCATCCAGGTGAGAGGACTATATTCCATGACAGGCCTCACTTGGGCCTTATACAGCCGCATGAGGCCGTCAGCGTCGAGCAGGTGCCTTGCTCGGCGCAGGAGAGTCACCCTCAGGGAGGCTCGACGTGCCACTGTCTCCAGGTGGCGGTCAAAGCGGAGCCTGGAGTCAACCTCTACCCCCAGGATGGTGATGGAGTTCTTGATGGCAAGGGTATCGTCCCCTAACTTCAGCCTCCCCTCGAGTAGCCAGGGGTCCTCCCTCGAACGTGATATAACCATAGTCTGGGTCTTCTCGGCAGCAAACTTGACTTGCCACCTTCTTCCCCAGGCCGTGATGTCACCAAGTTGACGGTTGGTGGCATCTATCACGTTCGCAGTCTACTCTCTGGTGTACTTTGGACACGGTGCAGTCGTCAGCATAGGCAGACGCCACAGGGAGGCTTTGGAGGAGGTCATTGAAGTAATGTTCCACAGGATGGGGCCCAGACCGATCCCTGTGGAAACGGAAGCCTCCACCGGGTATGTGGCTGACGTGCTCCCATTCACCCACACCCTCAGACTCCGGCTGTGCAGGTAGCTCGAGAACAACGCCAGCAAGCAGGTGTTCCCGTGATGCCGAGCTGTTCAAGCTTTGCCAGGAGGCCCTTGTGCCACACACAGTCAAGGCCCCGCTCTCTCTCTCTCTCTCTCTCTCCTCTCTCTCTCTCTCTCCTCTCTTCTCTCTCTCTCTCTCTCTCTCTCTCTCTCTCTCTCTCTCTCTCCTCCTCTCCTCTCTCTCTCTCTCTCTCTCTCTCTCTCTCTCTCTCTCTCTCTCTCGCTCTCTGTTTTCTTTCTCTCTTTCTCTCTCTCTCTCTCTCTCTCTCTCTCTCTCTCCTCTCTCTCTCATCTCTCTCGTCTCTCTCTCTCTCTCTCTCTCTCTCTCTCTCTCTCTCTCTCTCTCCTCTTCTCTCTCTCTCTCTCTTCTCTCTCTCCTTCTCTCTCTCTCTCTCTCTCTCTCTGGTCTCTCTCTCTCTCTCTCTGGCTTTGTATATTCAACACCTCAATCGCTACAGGTAAATTTCCCAATCCCTGGAAACATGCTGTTGTTGTCCCTATCTTTAAAGGAGGGGATAGTAATATGAGCTCTAATTACAGACCTATATCTCTCCTTCCTGTATTATCAAAGGTTTTAGAAAAAATTGTAGCTAAACAACTTTCCGACCACCTAGAAGAGAATGATTTACTTTCCGACACTCAACATGATTCAGGCCAAAATTATCCACTGAACTGCTCTCACAGTTATATCCAACCATGTATAGAGTAACCTAGATAATAAGAGAATAACTATGATAACTTTGTGACTTGTCAAAGGCATTCGACAGCGTTAATCACGACACTTCTGCAGGGGATGCCTTAAGTTTCGTATTGACCCCTTTTTGGATCCAAGATTATCTGTCTAATAGAACCCAATCAGTCCGACTAAACAATAACATATCATCCAAATCTATAGTAACATATGGAGTCCCACAAGGCTCTATCCTTGGCCCTATTCTTTTTTCTATATTTGTTAATGATATCTCGGTACGTAAACGATTGTGTTTTAGTTCAGTATGCAGACGATACACAGTTTATCCACAGTGGCAATATCAATAACGTAGACAAATAATCACCATGAAGCTAAAAAGTAACGCTGTGGGAATGCCAAGACTTACTTCCTAAGAAGGGGTCTTTATGTTAAATTCTAAAAGACTCAATTTATTTATTGGAACACGGCAATTGTTATCGAACATTCAGACGATATGACCATCACTTTAACGGTAATAATATAACAATAACCAAGCATGTCAAAATATTGGTGGTTTACTTTGACAGATCATGACCTTCGACACCACAATACACCAACTCACTAAGAAAGTAACAGAGTATTAATGTTCATAAAATAGAGTGAAAGACTTATTTGACAAGGACACCAGAGTGTTTGTTATACATCCACTAGTGTTAAGTCTAATTCATTACGGACTCAAGATATGGGGCGACCCCAATGAAACCCTCATGCAGCAAGTACAAAAACTGCAAAATTTCGCTGCAAAGGGGGCTGCGGGGGTTACAAAAGACGCGACCGTGCGACCCCTGTGATACAAGAACTTAAGGGTGGATAAAGATGAAGAAAAGTGAAATTTGATCAATGCATGATGGTGTATAAAAGTGACCATAAGTATTATCCTGAGTGGCTATTGAACTTACCATTTGAAACACGATAAATAAACTGCATAACAAGACAAATCGAAACCTATTTGCCCAAGAGTGAACACAGACAATGGCGGCCCGTTTTTTTTATTAGTAAGTGGACCGAGAGCATGGAACAAGCTCCCTTCAAATTTATAAAAGAACTCCCGTCACTCACGAGTTTCAAAAAAGCCTTAACTACTTACGCTCTTGAAGGTGGCCTTTTGCTAGAATTTTTAAATATCATAATTATTTTAACACTATGCTTTGTTATGTATATACATATATTATTTATGTCTTATTATGTAAGTAATCTACATTTTTTCCATGTAACTATATTTCACCGTATATGTATTTTTAGTAAGTAAGAGGAAAAGCCATTGTACATTAATGGAATAAAGCATTCTGATTTGATTCTGATTCTCTCCTCTCTTTTCTCCCCTCTCTCTCTCTCTCTCTCCTCTCTTCTCTCTCTTCTCCTCTCTCTCTCTCTCTCTCTCTCTCTCTCTCTCCTCTCTCTCTTCTCTCTCTCTCTCTCTCTTTTTTCTCTCTCTCTCTCTCTCTCTCTTTTTATTTTATTTATTTTTTTTTTTTAACTTATATTATTGAAAACAAAAAGGGAGTTGATGTGCTAAAGGGCCCGGCTGGGACGCCCAAGACTATCTCTAGCATTTTTACTTTTTTTTATGACAATAATTATACAAATAAAATTTAAAAAAAACAGCAAATTCCTACTATAAAAAATATGATCAAAGGATTAAGAAATTATACAACAAAAATATACGCTAAAACACAATATAAAAAAGTTTTTCTAATACATTGATTTCACATTTATAAAGAAATTTTTCTAAGATAACAAATTTAAACTTTTAATACAAATGTTAGTATTATTTTTTTTTACATGTTTGTATTGCGTTAGTTCCCCTTGCAGCCAGGGATTTCGCCCCCCCCCCATTTGAGGGGTGCCGGTAAGTGGTGAGGTGCAGGTCGGGCTGGCGCACCAAGGTGTTCCATAGTCGACCATAGCGGGGTAGGAAGGAGCGGAGAATAATGTTCCGTCTTCGCGAAAGGCACAGTCACCTGATGGTCGATGTTGTGGGACAGCACGGGTAGAATGGGAGGGCCTGGCCCGTGCGTTGAGGCGCAGCTCTGCTAGTTGTAGGAGCTGTATCCTGTTAGCCTTGTACATGACGCACATGCCTGCCACGTCATGCCGCTGCTGGAGAGGTTGAATGATCGGTGCAGCAGCCTCAGGGGCTTTCAGCCGGGCCAGCCGCTGGGCTCTGGCTTCAACCCGGTCAAGGAGACCGAGGTATGACGGGGGGCAGGAGGACCATGAGAGGGGCGAGTTTTCCATCAGGGAGCGGGCTTGTGACTTGTAGAGTGTGCCGACACCCTGAGCGTCCAGGAGGTGCACGACGTTTCGGATGCAGCTCAGTTTCCAGGCAGCATCCTTGGCGACCTTCCTGACGTGGCTGGTGTATGTGAGGCCAGAGTCGAACTCCACCCCTAGAAGGTTGACTGACTCCTGGAAGTGTATTTTTCTGCCTTCCAGGAGAATGGCGTGTTGGTCCCAGTTGACTGCATCTTGCCTGCGGGGGATGAGGACGGCTTGGGTCTTGTCTGGTGCAAAGGTGACTTGCCATCTTCTGCCCCAGGAGGCGATGCTCTGCAGTGCCTGGTTGATGCGAATGACTGTGTTGTGGCGGTCACTCCTCTCACAGGTGAATGTGAGAGTACAGTCGTCTGCGTACGCTCTTGCCTCAGGAATCAGCTGCAGGATGTCGTTGAAGTAAACCTTCCATAGTAATGGCCCGAGTACTCTTCCTTGTGGGACACTGGCTTTGATAGCATTTTCAGAGAAGGTGTGACCATTCACCACCACGCGCAGAGTTCTTTCGTGGAGGTAATCTTGCAGGAGGTGTAACAGGTCACCGCAGATTCCCACGCTTCTCAGCTTGGTAGTATTGCCCTGATGCCACACCCTATCAAAGGCACCAGCGATGTCAAGGGCGACGACGAAGGTGTCTTCGCCCCGATCTAGGGAGTGGTTCCAGGCTGCTGAGTGCAGGAGAAGAAGGTCTGCTGCGGATCTTCCCTGTCGGAAGCCGAATTGCCGTGAATTTAGCAAGCGGTGAGCGTCAAAAAATGTAGTGATTTTGGAGGCAATGATGGACTCAAGAACTTTCCCAGCGACGGAAAGGAGGGAAATAGGCCGGTAGTTTTGAGGATCGCCTCTGCTCTTCTGTTTGTGGATAGCACAGACTCTTGCAACTCTCCCCCTCAGATGGCCACTGCTGAGATGAAAGGCACTCCCGAAATATGGTAGCAAGAGGCACAGCAAGTTGTGAGGCACATCTCTTAACCAGGTGAGGGCTGATACTATCTGGTCCCAACGTTTTCTTGGGATCAACTTGTTGAAGTTGTTGCAACACCTCCTCCGTGGTAATGGTGATGTTCCCTAGGGCGGCCTTGGTTAGAACCGGAACTGTAGGAGGTTCACGTTCTGGGTCAGGAACTGTCATCTTGGAGGAGAAGTGGGCAGCCAACACCTGAGCTTTACCCCGGTGACTTGTGACAACAGAGCCATCAGGTGCTGTCAACGGTGGGATGCTGTCGTCACGAGATTGTTGTTGTTTGATGCTGCTCCACCAATCCTTAGTGCCCACTGACTGGCCTGTTAGCTTTCGCTTGAGGTGATCCCTCCAGTTGTTGATCGCCTCTTTCTGGACTCTTTTCATATTTTCACAGGCCATTTTGTGCTGGTGTTTATGTCTTCTTGTGGGGTGGGACTTATATCGGAGCCGGGCCTTGCTCTTATTATCTGCTGCTTTCCTGCATTGAAAGCCAAACCAGGGCTGGTCTCCCGGTTTAGACTTGTATGTCTGGCAGGGTACAAATCTTCTTTGGTGGGACATCAGGATTTCTGTGAAGTTCTTCACTTGTGTGTCAACGTCACCTGTATGCACGTCAGACCACACAATGTTGTTAAGTGTTGCCTTCATTGCATCCCAGTCCCCCTTGTCCCATAGCCAGTTGGTGCGAGATACTGCCTTATCTCTATCGATGGCCAGCTTCATCTTGGTGAGAACAACCAGATGGTCGGAGGAACCCACTGTTGCTAGCGGACGGCAAGTCACTATACTGCAGGGCAAATCGGTGATTACAGGGTCAAGTGAAGACCCTGAGATGTGGGTGTGGAAGTCGACGTGATTGGTGAGTCCAAACACCGTCAACAGCTCGTCAAACTGCCTCAGGACAAGATACTGGTTGAGATCACCCACAATGATGAGATGCTTACAGGAGTGCTGGAGGAGCAGGGCATCTAAGTTGGTGGTCAGGTAGTGAAGGGGCTCACCACCTTGCCACTGTGGACGGTAACACACGTACAGCAGAATGGAGTCTTCAGTGTGTGTCTACAATTTGAAGAACATCATCTCCATGTGAGCAGGAAGGTCGACGGGGAGAGCTTGTACAGGGAGGCTGTTGCGGAAGCACACAGCGACTCCCCCAAAGGTAACTTGGGCTCTGTCACGTCGGAACCAACTTGAGTAGCCACCTATCTGCCCAAAGTTGTCTGGCACTGAGGAGTTGAGGAAGGTCTCAGTAGTGGCAATGATGTCAGGACTGTGTGGCAAAACATGGATGTATGTTAGGTCACCGACGTTAGTCTGGAAACCTCTAACGTTAGCTGAGATGATGGTAAGATTACCAAGCGCTTGCCTGCGGGGCGGCGTAGCTCCGGGGTGAGTAGCGATGTTGGCTGTCATTGTGAGGGGGCGGGAAGGCTTGAGGTGGTGTCAAGCCTCCTACCTGTGAGGTGTCAGAAGTGGGGGCAGGAAAAGCAAAGCTCTTGTTTAGGGAGTGAAGTAGCCAAGCGTTATTTTTTGCCTGTTCCGCAAACAGCTGTTTGACATTTTTTTCCTGCCTTTCTTGATCGAGGCGCGTGCGGCACTCCTGGGTGGTGTGACCATGGCGCTGGCATTAGTCGCACTTCAACTTCCTGAAGCAATCGTTCTCCGTGTGCCCACTTCTCTTGCAGTGATGGCAGTAGCTTCGAATCGGTGCCCGGGCTGTTGGAGCAGACCTAGCTGAATCGTGCCGCCTTGCAGTTGTGGGGCGTTGGGAGGGACTGGGAGCAAGGTGCTCTTGTCGTCTGAAGTTGAAGTTATCTGCTTGATTATTTTGGTTGGATACCTGTGAAGTGCGAGTACGAGTATCTTGCCGCTCGGGTCTCGGTTCAGGTGGGGCGCGAGAAGCCCGGCGCTCAGAACTTGTGGCAGTGGAGACACTGATAACCCGATGCTCTGGACTCGCGGCAGGGAGGGTATGGGTAGCGCGGCGCTCGGGACTCGTGATAGGTGAGGCGCGGGTGGTGTGGCGCTCAGGGCTCGCGGCAGGTGTAGGCGTGTTCTCTTGATGAACGTTCACACCACGTCTGTGTTGTATGACAACAAACTTAAGTGGGAGTGGCTTATTAGACGTCCAGGCCTGTGAGGTTTGATTTGTGGCAGTGTGTGTTTGCCACTGGCGGTCAATCCATTCATGCTTAGCGCTTGTGGCAATGGTTCTGGTGTCAAGCTCTTCAAGGTTGGACTTGGTTCCTCCTATGTTGTAAATAAGGTTCAGGATGGTTACTACAGCGTCTCTCTGCTGGGCGATACGCTGGGATGTCGTATCAAAAAAGCCGAGGATGCTGTTTTTTCGTCGTAGCTCTCCTCTTAACTCCCTGATGATTTTGACTAGAGCTCCGGGCTCTAATTGCTGCAGTTCTTCATAATCATCATCATCGGCAGTGAGGAATTCAGTGGAGGCAGTATCGGAAGGCTCAGGTCTCACCCTGTGGTGGGTGTGCAACTGCTTTCTGGAAGACTACGGGGGCCGAGATCCCCACAGCCTCCCGTAGAACACTAACTTGACAGCAGTCGAGTGTTGTGTTGTTGTCGAGATAGCTGGTATGGGCGATGTTGGGCAATCACCTCCTGAGCATTCAGTGACTGATTTATCGGTGGTTGTCTTGCCACAGACTGCACACCAACGACCAGGTGTGTATCCAGGTAGGCCGCGGGGCCGTGCGATGAGGCGGTGGTGACTTGCATCACCAGTCATAGTCGCAGCGCGGGTTGTGGCGTGAGGCAGTACTGGTGGTGGTGGTGGTGGTGGCATGGTGACGTGCCGCAGTGCTTGTCACTTGTCAGACAGGGAGGCAGGGAGGGAGGGGGAGGGAGTACTGTCCTTGCAAACTGGAGGCTGGCTTGTGTTATTTCACCCAGAGTTGAGTTCTCTCTGCAGATCCTCCAGGAAGCTGGGACAGTACCAAAGTGAGAGAAAGGGAGGAAAAAATGGGTAAAAAAGTTCAGCGATGGCAGAGAAATCAAAAGTGAAATAAAAATCTCTCTCTCTCTCTCTCTCTCTCTCTCTCTCTCTCTCTCTCTCTCTCTCTCTCTCTCTCTCTCTCTCTCTCTCTCTCTCTCTCTCTCTCTCTCTCTCTCTCTCTCTCTCTCTCTCTCTCTCTCTCTCTCTCTCTCTCTCTCTCTCTCTCTCTCTCTCTATTTTTTATTTGTTTTATTTAAGCAACTGACATGGTATACATGGGGCTACATATAGCAAAGAGGTTTGTGAAGGCAATGGGTGGCAGAAATCTATGTCAGCAAGTAACTCA
>JACEEZ010012666.1:62500-72500 GCA_016584305.1 Chionoecetes opilio | reverse complement strand
CGTGAGAACTTTTAGAGAGGAAACAGGAAATAAAAAAGACAAAGAAAGGAAATGAAAAAGAAGAAGAAAGGAAATTAGAGAAGGTAATGAAGATGTAAACAAGAGACAACAGAAAAGAGTTACGAAAATAAGATATAGAAAAGAAAAAGAGAAGAAGAACTTTTGGAGAAGAAATGAGAGGAAGAGGTGGAGAGGCCAGCAAATATTATAGAGCAGGAAAAATTGCAATGGAGGAAGGAGGATAAGGAGGAGGAGGAAGATGTAGGAGGCAATGAAAGGGAGGAAGAGCGAAGGTGTGGTGGAGGTGAAGGAGGACGAAGAGGAAGGGAAGAGGAATAAGAGAAGACGAGAAGAGGAAGATGAGGCAACTATGTCTAGAGGAGGAACGGGGCAGTGAAGGAAGATTGATTGATTGATAGATTGATTGTTTATTAGGCTTAACATAACATACATAAAGTTGATTATACATTAATAATTATATACAAGCCGCGGTCCATTGAGCCGAGACTCCTTATGGACCTGATGCCTTAGATTTTTTTTAAATTACAACAGTCGTGGAAACGTGTGGACTTTAGTATCGAATATGTTATAAAAAAACTAATATATAAATATGGGTTCATTTAAATTGTTATAATAAAAACAAATAAAAAGTAATGATAATATTAATAATAATAATAATAATAATAATAATAATAATAATAGTAATAAATTCTAATAATATATAAAATAATAAAAAAGATAATGATAGCTATATTTGAATAGACGGAGTCATGATGACAGTTGAAGCAAAATATTGATAAGAATAAACATAATAATAACGTAATATTGCAATATATATGTAATAATGAGAACAGTGATAGCAATAACAATAATGATAACAGAAACAATGTTAGTATGATAAAGGTATTAACTATTTAACTATCTTGCTGGTAATTTTCGAATATCATGAGCTTAGTTTTGTATTTGAATGAATACAGGGTTGGGATGTTTTTCATGTCATCTGGGAGTTGGTTCCACAGTTTTGCTGCTCTAAAAAGGACGTTTTGTTGTACATGTGTTGTCCTGCATAATGGGAGTCTGAGATCTTTGGGCCTTCGGGTATCAGTATTGTGGGAGAGGTATTTAAAATCATTGTTTACTGGATGCCTATGGAGAGCTTTATGAAAAAACAAATATGTCTGAAGAGATATAATGTCATGAAATTTAAGTAGTTTGTATTTAACAATAGGGGATTAGTGTGGGCATATCTAAGTTCATGAAACATGATCCGGATTGGCTTTTTCTGAGCTATGAAAATATCATCTATGTATGTTTTGTAAGCGCCTCCCCAAATTGCTGAACAGTAAATCATATGTGGATATGCAATGGATAGATAAATTTGTCTTAAGCAGTCGGAATTAATAAAATTTCTTACCCTGTATAATACACCAGATATTTTAGAGATTTTAGTTTTTATCTCATTGAATTGTGGTTGTCAGTTTAATTTATTATCTGAGATAATTCCTAAAAATTTAGTTTCCTTTATCTCTTTTATTATATTATTATTAATTCTTATCTCAATATCATAGGGTTGATATAAAGTGTGTGATTCCATAAAGTGAGTTTTTGAAGTGTTTAATGTAAGTTTATTACTTTTTATCCAATATGATACTTGCTCTAATTCTTCATTTAAAGTATTTATAAGTTCATTGAGATCTTTTCTTTTTTGAAGAGGAGGAGGAGAAAGAAAAGGAGGAGGAGGAAGAGGAGGAGGAGAAATTCAAGAAAAGGAGTAAGAGAAGAGGGAGCAGAGGAAACTACTACATTTACCAACTGGAACTCTTCATGAGATGCCATGTTGGGAATTTAGAATTTCTCAAAACCTGACCCATCTGTCCTTGCCTCGAAAAATAAGTGTATATATTGGGAGAGAGAGAGAGAGAGAGACAGAGAGAGAGAGAGAGAGAGAGAGAGAGAGAGAGAGAGAGAGAGAGAGAGAGAGAGAGAGAGAGAGAGAGAGAGAGAGAGAGAGAGAGAGAGAGAGAGAGAGAGAGAGAGAGAGAGAGAGAGAGAGAGAGATATTAGCGTACTGATTATATATTTATGTGTTAATCTCTACTAAGACAGGATGTCCGAGTGTCTGAGTGTCGCCTAGCGGATGCTGAGTGCTGACACCTTTTGATGAGGTTACGTTGACGAAGTATCACGCTATGGCCCATAAGAATGACGTGGACAGTCAACCCGGTGTCTTGATGCAACACGTAGACACACCTCGCCCCTGGTTCCGGGCTGCACGCACAAGTTGTGTGTGTGTCATCTCAGCGATCTGCCCAAGGATGATGACGCTTACGAGAGTGCAACAGGTCTGAGAGACATGTCCACCGGAACCTGTCAGTTCCGGCAGCGTTCCTTATATGCAGCAACTGGACGGACAGACAGGGAGAACACAGAGAACGAGAGGAGACGCGTTAGCATTGCGCTCCTACTCACTCACACCTTCCTGTGTGTCTGTGTGTACTCCACACCTGGGGGTGTGGAGTACCTTGTCACGTCATTAACTGTTCCCGGCTCTGTCTATTAGACACTAGTTTTATTGGCCGTTACTTAACGAACAGCGTGACATTATGAATGTATAAACTTCACAAGTGTACATATATATACAATATATATAATATATATATATATATATATATATATATATATAATATATATATATATATATATATATATATATATATATATATATATATATATATATATATATATATATATATATATATTTTATATATATATATATATATATATATATATATATATTGTAGTATATTGTCTTACTCGAATCCTTTGGCACTAAGAATACTTATAAATTACGTAAGAACCGCTCGACCACGTTAAGCCCATACATACCACTTTATTTGACGTGTACCTCTGGGCAACGAAGCAAGTTACCAGCCCGTCAAGAGGGCGTCCTCCGGCAATTACCCCTTTACAGGTTAGTCAACCAGTATCAACATGGAGTGAACCCGTTATCCGTAAAATAACCATACTAAGCAGGGTAACATAATTGGTGATAGCGGTGGGATATCTAAATAGCTGTGACACCCATTACCCGTAACATGAAGGTTATTTAAAGGCTAACATAATTGGTGAAATAGCGGTGGAATGAGATAACATTACATCACGCATAGTGTTGCGTTACAACACATAATGGTAATGTCGTAACATAAAAAAGACGACAACGGTGGTATGTGGCAACATAAAATTGTAATATAAGTTACGTGCCTTAAGTGAATAACTGGACGAGTACATACTAATTAATACACGTGAAGAGGTGGAATATACCATGAGCAAGTGAACAAGTAAACAAAGGAAGCTTGAGAGAGAGACAAATGAGAGGTAAGAGAGTGAGAAGATTGCTCAATCATGCTGTGTCAAAACCTGACCTCGCGGAAGCGAGTCAGCACTCCTCTTGCCATTGTATCAGTCACTACTCCATCCATCACAAATTCTGTATGTAGACAGGAGGACAAGATTCTCTTGCATTAATTGCTCTGGGACTACAGATTTTTTTCAAGAGGACAAGAACGAGGACGAGGACGCGTGGAAGAATAGGTTATCAAGAGGACGAGGACAAGACGTACAAGTTTTTATCATGGCACAGACGGGAGGACAATATTTGAATTGTTATCATAAAGATAGGACGAGACGGACACGCCTAGCCGACTCTAGCCGACTCATTAATTTCCAATACTTCAAACTCAGCAAACTCCTTGTCATCACTCTCACAGCCTTGCAGCCAGCCTCACAGCCTTGCAGCCAGCCTCACAGCTTTACAGCCAGTCAGACAGCCAGTCAGCCAGACAGCGCCCCGGACAGCCAGCGCGGCCAGCCTGTCTAGTCATTATTCTTCACATCTGTACCAACGCCCTTGGAGAAACCCCCTTCTGATTCAGCAGTACGGAAGGACTTGCCTGTGCTGACTCTAATACAATGTTAGTGAGTATACAACATCTAGCTGACCTTACAAGAGACATACTTTAAAAACGCCACTCGCTTACATAAATAACACTTAGTGGTGAGATATGTATTTTCACATATGTTTTTGCTTAAATAGCCATGTGAAAGAATTTCAAGTGATTAATTTGTTAGTTATTTTTCTATAGATGTTTTAAATATGCTTACCGCTAATATTTCAAAAATTTTGTAATTCTTAATAATTTGTTAGCTTCTCTTATATGTAATATATATATTCAATTCTCCTTCTTGAATTGCCTTAAAAGCCAGGAGATGGGAGATATTAGTTAACTTAATTAAAGTTTTACTTAAGAATTTATTGACTCTTAAACAAAAGTTAGAATGTGAGTGAATTATTTGCTAGTATGTATAAGTATAGCAGATGTACTCCTAGTCTCTGAAGAAGCAGGAAATGACAATACAGGGAAGTTAACCTTTTGTTTGAGGAATTAACTCCTGAATTGAGGGATAACTGTAATCACCGCCGAGTACCTCCGTTTGTAACATAAAATAACCTTACTGCACCTCAGATAATCTCCTCTACTAACTCGAAGTCTAATTCTAACACATCCGTTGCAGGTAGTAATTTTTACCCCTGCCGAAGACTCTTCCTCAGGCCACTAGTGCTATTTAGCCAAGTTTATCTGCCAGGAAATATATTTTTGTCTATGTAAGGATATTATAACACAAAAACTATTAATTTAGCAGCCAAGTGCTACAGGCACTCGTGTCAAAAGAGATTAATTACTGCCATTGGCACTCTTTATGCACATTTTATTGTTTAGAATACTATTCTAGCTGAAGGCAGCTCTTATCACTTCTTAGAGAGTGATTAAATAAATACATTACTCTCTGGTATGCAATGAAATAACATACATGCATATCTTAACGTGAACATTTATATTACAGACCAAGAGTCTATATTTTTATTAGCTGAGAAACCGTATCTTCTCCTTAAGTTTAAAGAAGCAGGTCTTAAAATAAAAAAAATATATGAATAAAAAAAATATAACTGCCAGTGCGATTAGTCACGTTCTCAAGGCACTGCTGTGTTTTATCTTCACTCCACACTTCGTGTTATTAAGTGACTACGCGGCAGAGTTTTGGCAAACGCACTTCTTAATATTTGCAGGGATATTAACACATTACTAACAGACTTTGAGTTAATTTTTATTCTAATAACTCATGTTTAGATTCTGTTGTAAAGTATTTTACCAGTTTATTGATGACCTTAAGTACATTGTCCTTATATCATTACTCCTGTTATATCAAACATTCCTCTTTGCTATGTTGTCATGTAGACCCTCACCTTGTATAGGTATTTGTAAGGCTTGGCAACACTGAGAATCGGTATAGATACACAACGATGTAGCACCAGTTAGGTATACATGTCTTTATACAATGCGAGGATGCATTGTTATAAGGGGAGAGCGATATTAGCGTACTGATTATATATTTATGTGTTAATCTATACTAAGACAGGATGTCCGAGTGTCTGAGTGTCGTCTAGCGGATGCTGAGTGCTGACACCTTTTGATGAGGTTACGTTGACGAAGTATCACGCCATGGCCCATAAGAATGACGTGGACAGTCAACCCGGTGTCTTGATGCAGCACGTAGACACACCTCGCCCCTGGTTCCGGACTGCACGCACAAGTTGTGTGTGTGTCATCTCAGCGCTCTGCCCAAGGATGATGACGCTTACGAGAGTGCAACAGGCCTGAGAGACATGTCCACCGGAACCTGCCAGTTCCGGCAGCGTTCCTTATATGCTGCAACTGGACGGACAGACAGGGAGAACACAGAGAACGAGAGGAGACGCGTTAGCATTGCGCTCCTACTCACTCACACCTTCCTGTGTGTCTGTGTGTACCCCACACCTGGGGGTGTGGAGTACCTTGTCACGTCATTAACTGTTCCCGGCTCTGTCTATTAGACACTAGTTTCATTGGCCGTTACTTAACGAACTACGTGACATTATTAATGTATAAACCTTCACAAGTGTACATTAGGGTGCATCAACTTTATATATGAAAAAACACTTTCCTTTTTTTGAGTTGTCTATGATTCTGTTTTTTTCCATTATAGCTAAGAACCACTCTGATGAAATATTTAAAAAATTGAAGTAGAGTTAGAGGTCCCTCCAAGCCCATGTAAATTTAATAGGGTCATCGGCCAGAATTTGCCTCAAAATGGCCATAATTTGTTCAATTCTGCACTGGTTACGTATTATATAAACATTAAAAGTCAAGATAATAATCGTTCAAAATGAATAAATATAATTACTTTCAACATTTTTAGACATACACAAATATATTACAATAATCAAACATGGCTTTCTTGCCAAGTTATTATTAATTATTCAGATGGGAAGAATTCAAATGTTCCTGTTTTGGATTATTTGTACTAAATGTACACTCCTAAATTAATTTCCAATATTAAATGAAGTGTAATATGTCAAAATGTTGGAGATAAAGCAAAACTATTATATATTAAAACATAGCTTTCATGTGATCTATATTATTCATTATTCTAATGGGAATAAAATGATAAGATTTTAAGGATTACACACACTGAAAATTACACTATGCATTAATGTATATGTTTTGTCACTGAATTGTCACAAATATTGTCCCTCATACTGTCTATATCTAATAAACTTCCGATGTTAAATTCACAAATGAATACATTTACTCAAGAGCATCAGTATTGCTACGTTTACGAAGTTTACGTAGATTGGTTGCTGACTTCCTGTCCTCCTCAACAACTTGAAGTACATTCTGGAAGTGGCCATCGGACCTTGCAGTGTCAACGAAATCAGATGAGAGTTTCACACCTCTTTCTGCAGCATCATTAATTACACTCACTGAGGCCACATTTTCACCGCTAGCTATGTAGGCAGCACTCATGCCCCACTCAGCCACGGGAAGTTGAAGAAAACTGTCATCAATCTCTAGACGGTAGATAGTAAACCAGGAGTCTACTTCAACCAGGTCACTCAAGCGTGTTGATGCAGTTATCGTTGGGAATCTGGGTTTGCCCCAACCTGCCCCAAACCGATTCTGTGGAGCATCTAGTTCATCAAGAAGAGGCTTGATGTAAAGCAGGGCATCTGGGATAGCTTGACGATCCAAAGGTGTCACTTGCTCACTAAACAGTGCTAATGGAATCATCTCGGCTGTTAGATACCAGAGATGCCGCTTCATTTCTCGAACTGCAGACTGTGAAATGGTTTTGTTGACAATCTCATATTGCAGCAGGCGTTTGTAAAGTTGCAAATCATTCCATGGTGCATCAACAGACTTCATGCAGGTGAGCCACCGAACACCATACACATGAGTGACAAAAGTAGCAAACGCACGAACTTTGGAGACTTGATGGTGAGTAGTAATAGTACCTCGTGGCAGTTCAGCAATGTGTTTTTCACTCAGTGCTATTTTCAAGCAGTACAGCAATTTGGCTAGCCATCTTGCCTTGTGAAGTGCACTTGGACGTCGGAAACGCACCTCACTTTCTGAAGCATTATGGTACACCACGGACAGCTCACAGAATTCACGGTAGTCATCTCGCAGAAATTCTACAGCATTTGTGGCACATT
Source organism: Chionoecetes opilio (assembly GCA_016584305.1). Taxonomy (NCBI): domain Eukaryota; kingdom Metazoa; phylum Arthropoda; class Malacostraca; order Decapoda; family Majidae; genus Chionoecetes; species Chionoecetes opilio. Next base: position 64,909 of record JACEEZ010012666.1, on the reverse strand, counting down.
CTACCATTTCAGCTTTCATTGGAGCTAACACCTCCTTTTCCACTGCACTGTGATAATCTGGGCAAAATAGGAGTGCTTCTGTTGAAGTATGTGGCAGTGAATGTCAGTTGCTACGAAGTCGGGTAAATAAGGATATGTCTGGTGAATTTGATGCTTCAATCTTCAAGTCTTCAAAGACATGTGAGAGTATCACTTCACCAACATGATGGCGACAGGCAGACCATAGGAGTGGTCGCTGTAATGCATCCTGGATAGCAATGCAAGCTGCTGTAAGGTGGCCTGTGTTTGAACTTGTTGTGTCAGAAGTCATGTTGACAATTCTGTCTGTGCCGTGCCACTCAGCCATGAGTTTCATTGTAAGGTCTGCAATGATTTTCCCTGCTGATTTGTTGGTTGCCTTCTTATGGCTTGGAACCCCAAGTAGCTTGGTGTGTGTAGCATTACCAACAAGTACTGTCAGACGCTCTTCAGTCACACGATGGTTTGTAAGTGTTGGAGTTAACTTGCTGTCCCAGTGCAACGTGCACAGCTTGGGAGGTGTCCAGTCATCACGAATTCTTGTTGCAATATCACCAACAACCTTACGCCTTGCTCGATCTGCTCTTGCATATGACATCGCAACCTGAGAGAGCTCACCTCCAGATTCAACTATCCCTGCTTGTGTGTATGCAGCTTGCTGCATTGGTGTCATCTTCAGTCTCGTTGCTAGTGACACAATATTTGGTCTACTAAGCAAGTCAGGTGGAACAAAAGTGGTTGCCCCAGGCCATTTCTTTAGTGAGGTTTTCTTTGCTTGTGGTTTAACTGCAGCAGCACTAGTTTCTTCCTGATCACAAAGAGAGCTCTCTTCAGTAGCAGAATCTTCCCTGTATTCCTCTACGACAGATGCAGACTGGACAGTGCTGGAAGTAGCTTCCATTTCTTCACGAGCACGTTTCAGTCGCTTCGCTTCTGCCTCTTGACGAGAGGTTCGCCTGAAAATTTTCTGCTTAAGATGTGTATCTAATGAACCGAGGGTAGCAGCCCTATCACCTTTCATTGACTGCAGAAAGGCTAAATCTTCTTGGTCCTTTATAAGGCTCTCGACATTTGATGGCCATAGCTTAAATGTCGATGCTAACAGGCGCTGCGAGTCTTCTAGCCGGCGCAGAGTGGATGGCTTATTTCGGCGACTCTTGTTAATCAAACGCAGTTTATTGTTTTCATCTATCAGCTCAACAATTTTTTAACAAGCTCTACAAGGACGGCCGCCTGAACAATTACATCGCGCCGTCCTTGAAACCCGTCTCATTACTGTCCCTGCCCCTGCCCGCCCCCCGAGGAATCACCACCAAGGAATTTTGCTACTACTGTAACAGAAGTGGTCACACCGACAATACCTGCCACTGGTTAAATTGGTGCGACCATTGCTACCGTGAGGGTCACACCATAGAAAGCTGTCGCTCCTTGATTGCCCAAAAGTGGCACGATAAGCTCTGCCACCAGCTGACTGAGCAGGCAGCTATCACTTCCCGCCTCGTTGAAACCCTCAACAGACACCTAACGCATCTACCCTTCCCTGGAAACCCAGCGGGTCATCACTAGACTCCGCACTCCACCCAAGAAACCCATCCCCCCTACACACCCTGGAATTATGCCAACCCACCGACCTTCACAAGAGAAACTGACTCTTATTTCCGCTAATGTCAGAGGACTCCAAACCAACATAGGAGATCTCGCTCACTCTTTCATCATCCCACACAACCCAGACATCATTGCTACGGTCGAGACCTTCCTGAACCCTACTATCCCTGCCAACTTCGGACACATCCAGGGATATTCAAGATGGCTCCGAAGAGACCGTGCCCACGGCACCTTCGGGGGCATCGCCGTCTGCTTCGGCGAAGGTCTCGCTGTAGAGGCCCTCGAGGTTGAAATGGATAGGTACCTTGAGATGATATTCTTCAGACTGTGGACGAGTCGCCACGAAACCATCCTACTATGCGTCTGCTACCGCCCACAGTGGCAGGGAAATGACCCCATCCACTTCCTCCACTCCAACATTGACACCCTACTTCTCCAGCACAACTGAAACCATCTCATTGTTCTAGGGGACATGAACCAGCATCGGGTTGCGAGGCAGTTCGAGAATTTGCTAACTGAGTACGGCCTTAACAACCATGTAAACTTCACAACCCACATCTCTGGCTCCTCCCTAGACCCCGTCATCACAGATTTGCCAGAAGAAGTGATCACCTGCCTCCCCCTGGGTATGGTTGGATCATCGGACCACTCTGCCGTACTCACCACCATCAGCACCACTGTAGTACGCGACGAGGCTACTGCCCGAGTCAACTGGCTTTGGTCTCGTGGAGATTGGGACAGCCTAAAAGAAAACTTGGACTCCATTGTGTGGACGGAGCTTCTCCA
>JACEEZ010012666.1:17500-57500 GCA_016584305.1 Chionoecetes opilio | reverse complement strand
ATCAGAGAATTGTTTTTTTGTGTAAATAAGAAAAGTGGTAGTTTTTATGAAATAAATTATCAGTGATTACTTCAATAGCCCTCATCTAATGGAATATTTGTAATAGTGACTGGATGTCAAAATAGCCATTACCGCGTTGTTTTTCGTTAGTTGTTTTTTATTCATGTGCAAATTTAAAAGAGTTTTTAATTGTGAGTTCATTACTAGTTAGTGGGTCAATTATCGGGACGAAGTATTTAGCTATGTTATAGTTTAAAGGTGCCTATAGTAATACTAAGATTAGGACGTAGAGGGTTACCTATTTTTGTGTTTTTGGTAATCCATAGAGGACGCCAGGAGAAGACCACTAGGAAATATATAATGGAAACATCTTTAGTAAAAGACTTTTAATTTAAGTAATGTTCTAAGGTGACGGATAATCTACCTCCATTTTAGTGATGAAAGAAAATGTGTTGTCAGCGAGGGCTTTAAATTTAGTTTTATCACCAAGGATGGATTCAGTTTTGTTAATGTACTCAGTTTTATCTAAAATTACTGTACCGCGTCCTTTATCGGGCCTAGTGATTAGGTTAGTATCATCAGATTTAAAGGTATTTAGGGCATCAAACTGAATTTGTGGGGGTTTTGGGAATGAATGTTTGGGAAATTTTTGAATTTGCGATATGAATTAATGGGCAATAGTAGAAGTGCCTTGAACTAAGTTATCCCACTCCGTAATAAGTGTTTTTTTAGCTTTATATTTAAGTGTATTAACAAGCTTCTCAAATGGTAAATAGTTTATTGGGCATAGTTAAAATTAAAATTTTTGGGGAGGCAAAAGGTAATCCGAGTGTAAGTAAATCTTTTTCAGCAGGAGTTAACGAACGGTTAGAAAGATTAATTACGACTTTTCCTTATTGACAGAGTGTTTTCCCGAGGAATGCCTAGAGAGCACAGTTTTTTTCCTATGACAAGCTTTGGCTGTTTCCCAATTTAGAGTCATTACTACGCACTAATCTATTAAAAAGACAATTAAAATCAAGCCATGACAAGGTGTTTTTCAGATCAGATTTAATAACCAAGTCACTTCACACCAACTACATATACTCAAATGATTATCACTGTTTCGATTGTCCGACTCTCGTTTCGACCGCCCCACACGAGCCGAAATGTTAACCACGAAAATTTTTGTTCATTCGTCCTCTACCCACCAGACAACATACACCCAAGGTCCGTTAAGTACAAATTGTATTTCATTTATTAGTTAGTATTTTTAGATAATATAGGATTACTTTATTGTTTCTAATGAAATAATTTTTTTTAGATGTTCGCTTTTTAGCATTGTCATATAACAAATTTTTAAACTATTTTTAGCCTGATGATGCCAAGTGTTTTTGGTCTTTGGCGAAACGTTGCGCATAAACAAACCCCAAGAATGACGAGTGTCTTTGTCACCCTGAATATCAAGATATATATATATTATATAATTATATATATAATTATATATATATATATATATATATATTATATATATATATATATATATATAATATATTATATATATATATATATATATATATATATATATATATATTATATATATTATATATATATATATACATATATATATATATATTTACTTATTTTTATTTTATTATTTGTGTATTATTATTATTATTATTTTTTTATTTATTTTTTATTTATTCTAAATGTGTTGGGAAACGAAAAATAAGTCACTGAAACGTATTTTCTTTCCCGTTCTTTCATGTTCTATCTTACATAACATAACTACAACGACAACAATATATAGACAATTTTGGTGTTTAATGATAGTATGAAATAAGTGTGAAGTAGATGTATGTATAGGGAAAAAAATTTAAACAAAAGAGAGGAAAGAAATATAGGAAAAAAGAGGAAAATGTGTAAAATGTGTGTGATACGATAATATACAAACATAAAACTGATGATGGAAACTGCCAAAGGGTGAAATTAGATGCACAATAGAAACGTAGACGTAAATACTAAAGAAAAGCAATACATATTAAGGAAAAAATGGGGTATATGTTGTCAAAATTCAAATAAGATTCTCAAATAATGTGAAAAGAAAATGAATGAAAAAGAAAGCGAATACTTATAAAGAAAACGGAATAATATAGTGAAATAATGGTGAAAACTGCTCTAGGAAGGATAATAATAAGGTGAAATTTAAGATTGTGTGAAACTTTAATGCAGAGAATATAAGAAGCAAAGAGTTGTGTAGTAGTTAAGACGACCATGGTGAGTTAAAATAAGAAATAAATAAAATTGGATGTGAAAATGAAAAGACAAAATTGTTACAAAGAAAAATCGAAAGAAATATAAGCAAACTAGACAAATACAATAACAAAAAAAGGATTTGTGAACGAAAAGAATAAAGCAGTAAACACAAAAAAATTATTGAAAAAATAACAAAATACAAACCAAATTTACAAGAAAAGGAGAATATAATATCATTGATAAAGAAAAAACAGAAAAAAACTAAAACAAGAAAAAAATTAATACAAATAATATCAAAACCAAGAGAGCAAAACAATCAGAGAACAAAATAATATCGCACAAACAAATAAAAGCAAACATGGAGATAACATTTTAACCAACAGGGAATCGAACCACGAAACCCTCTATCATAAGGATGCTTTTGAGGACACTAGACCAACGGAGGGATACGAAAAAAACACCACTAAACTACCACTTACAAGAGGCCTTCATCTTCAGGAGTCAAAAACAACAACAATAACAACAAAAACAACAGGAGGAGGGAGAGGAGGAAGGAGTGAGAGTCAAACTGAAGGAAATGAAGTCACCTCTCTCGCTCCTCATCTCCCACCTCTACGACCACCTACTTCTGCCATATCTGCTGCTGCCTCTGCTGTTTCCTGCTGCAGCTGCCCTCGCCCAACATAGAGGTAAGGAAGCTCTGTTTTCTTATTGTTAGTTTCCATTGTTGTTATTGGTGTTACTGTTTTGTGTCGTTTTTGTTTCTTTATTTTCTATGGTAATTTGGTTTTGTTTCTTCATTTTGTTTGTGTTAAGTAAGGTGCTGTTATTATTATTATTATTGTTTTTATTGTTATTATTATTATTGTTTTTATTGTTATTCTTATTATTGATATTGTTATTGTTATTATTATTATTGTTATTATTGTTATTATTATTTTTTAGGTTTTTTGTTTTTTTTTATTTTTTAAGTTCGTCAGAATTAGAGAGAACGCAACTCGAAATCCCGGGGTCGCGGGCATTTTAATCACAATTTGGTGAAAAGTTGGTCAACTTGAAAAAAAATATGGGCTTATTCCACTGCACAAAAACAAAAAAGTATAATTTTAAGAACGATTTTTTTATATGTTTTTGTTAGAAGCCTGAGTCTGTAAAACATGCATTTAACCAAAAAACCAAGAGGTTATAGTTGAGGGGCGAGGTAAAGTTACTCTATATATTTAAGTCTAACGTATGTTTAGAAGTTTTCTTACCCAGGGGCAATTTCCTTTATTTTTTGACAAACAAAGAAAGCCGGGAAATGCAATTTGAGTCGCCCCCGTGAAGTAGAAATGTTTTGTTTTCAAACCCCCGCCCCCAATCTCCCCCCCACCATTTCCCAAGGCCGTCTAAACCCTACAGGCCTGCCTCCTCGCCCGCTAAGAAAATTATACGTCATTTCTCCGGAGGGGCCAGCCCGGGCCACATCTCCCTAGCGTGCGGACGCACCCCCCGCTCATTTGTTAAAAAAAATGTTTTTCCCTGGATTACGTTCTAAACTGGTTTCCCATAAAAGGAAGCTTGATATTTTATATATGTAGTAGTAGTATATTAGTGAGGAGTATTAGTGGTGGGAGTATTTAAGTGGTATTTAGTAGTGAGTAGGGGTAGTAGTAGTAGTAGTAGTAGTAGTTTTAGTATTATGGTAGTAGTAGTAGTTTTATAGTATAGGGGTTAGTAGTATAATTTTGTAAGTAGTAGTAGAAAGGGGTAGTTATTTAGTAGTATTAGTGTGGTAGTATGTAGTGGTTTTATTAGTAGTATATTTAGTAGTAGTAGTATTTAGGGGTTAGAGTAGTAGTGAAAAAGTTGTAGTAGTAGTAGTATATATTTGGTCCCAAAGAAATAGTAGTGTAGTTTTGGGGTGTGTGAAATATTTAGTATTAATAAAAACCGTAGTAGTATTAGTAGTAATAGTGTGGGTTAGTGGGGGTAAGGGTTAGTAGTGGTAGTTTTTTAAATTATTTTTTTTTTTGAATTTAGTAGTAGTAGTATAGTAGTAGTGGGAAAATATAGTAGTAGTAGGGGTGTGGTATGGGTGAAGGGGTTATTTAATTGTAGTAGTAGTAGAAATGTAGTAGTAGTGTAGTGTATTGGTAGTAAGTTAGTAGTAGTGTAGGGAAATTAGTGTATTTAGTAATGGGTTTTTTAGTAGTAGTAGTTAGTATATTTAGTAGTAGTAGTAATAGTTTATAGTAGGGGAAATGGTGTAGTGGTAGTTTTTATTTTTTTTTTTTAAAATTTAAGAAAGTTAGTGGTTCGTAAAATTTAGTAGTAGTGTATTTGGTAGGGGTTAGGGGTTTAGTATGGTAGAAATTGTAGAAATTAGTATTTATGTCTTTATTATTAGTATTTAGTAGTGGGTGGGTAGTAGTATTAAGGGGTTAGTAGTAGTATTTGTAATGTTGTAGTAGTAGTAGTGGGATTTAAAGTAGTAGTGGTCTAAAAATAGTAGTATTTAAGTAGTAGTAGTTTTGGGGAGTGATGAAAATTTTAGTAGTAGAAATAAAAATATCGTAGTAAGTAGTATAATAGTAGTAGTATTTTTGGAAAATGGTGGGAGTGGTATTTGTTAAAATTTTTTTTTGAAGTAGAAAGTAGTAGTAGTCGTAGGGGGGGTAAAAAATGGGGTAGAAAGGGGTTTAATTTAGTAGTAGTAGTGGTAGTAGTAGAAAGTAGTAGTAGTAGTAGTAGAAAAAAAGCCCGTAGTAGAGAAATAGTAGCATAGTGGTATGGGAGTAAGTAGAGTAGTAGTATTGGGGGTTTAGTAGTAGTGTAGTGAAAGTAGTGGTATTTGTAGGGAATGATAGTAGTATTTAAAGGTAGTAGATAGTGTTAAAAAAGTAGTAGTGGTAGGGGGTAGTAGTGGTAGAATTGTATTAGTAGAGTAGTGTTTGTGGAGTAGTGGTAGTAGTTAGTGAAAGTAGTATAGAGTAGTATTTAGTGTGGGAGTAGTGTAGTGGTGGGTATAAGTATTAGTGGTGTAGGGGTAGTAGTGGTAGTAGTATTGGGCGAAAGTAGAAAGGGGTAGTGGTGTGTGGTAGTAGTAGAGTGGAAAGTAGGGGTATTTGGTAGTGGGAGTAGATATTAGTAGTATTTGGTATAGTAGTATGTTATTAAAGTAGTAGTAGTGGTATTAGTAAAAGTAGTAGTGTAGTAGTAGTAAAAGTAGTAGCCCTTTGCAAAATAGCCACACCGGGCCCTTTGGGCCTTGCTCCCTGGGGGACAAAGGAAATCTTTAAATTCCCCCCAGATGCCCTTCCTGGAATGTGGTAGGGGTTTAAAAGAAAGGGTAGTGGTATAGTACCCTAGTAGTAGTAGTAGTAGTAGAAAGTGGTATTTGGTAATGGTATTTAGTATTTAGTAGCAGTAGTAGTATAGAAAGTTTTAGTGGTAGTGGTAATGGTATTATTGGGAGTAGTAGTAGGTAGTAGTGTAGTGGTAGGGGAAATGGAAAGAAAGTGTAGTAGTAGTATTAGAAGTAGAAATAGTGGTAGGGGTTAATGGTAGTGTAGTAGTAGGGGTTGGTGGGTAAAATGTAGTGTATAGGGGGTAGTGGTAGAGTAGAAAGTAGTATAGTGTAGGGGTGGTAGTAGTAGAAAGGGGTATTAGTACCCCCCCTTATGGGTAGTAGTAGTGTATGTAGTAGTAGTAGTAGTAGTAGGGGGATTAAGGGTTAGTAGTGTTAGTAAAGTAGTAGGGTTTAATGGAAGTAGTGAAGAAAGAAAGTAGTAGAGTAATAGTAGTAGTAGTAATAGTAGTAGTATAGTAGAGTAATTGTTAGTGTATTAGTGTGTAGTAGTGGGAATGGGGTGGAAAGGTTGGTAATGGTAGTGGTAGTATAATAGTAGAAGTATTTAGTGGAAAAAAAAAAACAAAAAAAAAAAAAAAAAATGGTAATGGTAGAAATATTTAGTATTTTGGTATAGTAGTATAGTGGTAGGGGTTTAAGGGTAGTAGTGTATTATATAGTGGTAGTAAAACCTAGTAGAAAGTAGTAGTGGTATTTGTAAAAGAGTAGTATTTAGGTGTGGTAGTTCGTATTTAGTGTGGGTAGAAATTGGTTATAGTAGAAATTAGTAGGGGTTTTAAATGGTTATTTAGTATTTAAGTGTAGTAATAGAAAGTAGTATTTATGGTAATTGTAGTAGTATTTAGTATTGGTGGTAGTAGTAGTAGTAGTAGAGTAGTAGTATTTCTAGTAGTGTGTTATAGGGTAGTGGTAATTTTAGTAGTAGTAGTAGGGTAAATTTGTATTATTTAGGGGGGTGGGTAAAAATAGTGTTTAGTGTGGTAGGGTTGTGGTAAGGTAGTTTGTAATTGTGTAGTGTAGTAGTACCCCTCGTGGTGAAAGTATATTTATTAAGGGGTAGTATTTTTTTTAAAAGGGTAGTAGTTAGTTTTGGGGAGTATTAAGTATTTTTTTTGGTAGTATTAGTAGTAGTGTATTTAGTAGTAGAAAGTAGTAGTGGTAGTGGTGTAGTGCGTGTAGTAGTGTAGGGGTAGTATAGTAAGAAATAGTGAGTAGTAGTAGTAGATAGTATAGTAGTAGAAAGTAGTGGAAATTTAGTGTAGTAGTGTAGTAAAGTAGTATTATTAGTTTTAAGTGGTAGGGGTTTTTAGTAGTGGGTAGTTAGTAGTAGTATGGGATGGTAGTAGTTAACTTTTACCTTTTCCATTTACTTTTCCCTTTTTCCCCAAATAAAAATTGCTTGACCACCATTTTATTAAGGGTAATTCTTTTTAATAAAATTTTTTATTGCAGATCCCAAAATTCCCTGCTCCGTGCCGGGAAAGGGAAAGCCCAAATTATTATTTCATGAGGGCAACCGTCTTCGCCCCCCAAAAGGGGAGGGACAGCGAGGGGTTTCATTTGGAAAGGGCCTTAATAGGGAAGACTTTACACCAACAAAGGGAACACAGTGGTCTGTGCCAAACCACTTTCAACCCCTTTTCATTATCACCAAAGGGACAGCATGACACGCCCTTTAGGGAAATTTTATAAATTACAGCCAAGAGGGGGCCGGCCCCGGGGCTAACAAAGGATGCTTTCCCCCCCATCCCTTTGGGAAAAGCCAAAGTACATACCCAAAGGGGGGCCCACCTGCTCGTACACTCTAAAGGAAAAAATGACAGGATAATTTCACACGATGAAAATTTGGGGCTTAGAAAATGGATGGAAAAAGATTAAAAAAACGCTTTTGGGGACTTTTTTTGAAGCATTTTTTCACAAACTTTCTAAGGGTGGCTGTTTGTTTCCAGGTTTATTACTATGTTTTCTTTCTTCAAAGCCAACTGTGATGACCGGGCCAAAAATTGACTGTGTCATTTTAAAATTATGGCAGACTTTAAAAGGTTTGGGGAGGTATGAAAACAGTGTTTGGAACCCAGAAAAATGACATGGGTCTTGGGAAAAAAAATTAAATTTTGATCTGGGGGTCCCAAAATTTTAAAATTTAAAAGAAAGTTTTCCCTTTTTCTCCCGAAAACCCCCCCGTTTGTTTAGTTGATAGACTCAAATCAGGCATAGAAAAAGATCCCCAAAAGGTTTAAATGAATCAATTGAAAGATTCAAAAAAAAAAATGTTTTGTTTTGTTTCCCAGAGTAATTGTTTACTTTAAAAAGGAAAAAGAAACTAAGCTGGGTTTTTTTGGGTTTGGGCCCTTTTATCTTTTTTTTATGACCAAAACCATCATTTTACAAAATTTTACGTGATACTGAGTAATTATTCTCCCTCACCCCAAAATTTCCTAAGGAGCTGAGTTTAAACTAGTAACCCCAAAATCTGTCTTTCGCAGAGAAAATTTTCATGAAAATTTTTTTTTAGAGAAATTTTTTCAACTCTAAAAATTTGGGGAAAAAATTGGGGGAATTTGCTGCTTGATGAGAACTGGGGAAGTGTCCTTTTTAAATTTAAAATTTTAAAATTTATGGTGCTTTTTGTTAAAAAACAGATGACCGCAACAAAAATTCAAACTTTCATTTATTTCATTACTTTTTTTCAAAAAAAAAAAGCATGTTTCTGCTTTTTAAAACCATCTGGGAGCTGACAGCTGGAAACACTTCTTGGGGTTTCCCCATAAAAATTTTTGGGATTCCTGCAGGGCATTTGGGTATAAAAATTGCTCATTAATTTTCTGCAACAACAGGGTTAAAAGAAATTTTTTTTGAGAAGTTGTGTGGTGGCAATTTACCCTCCAAATTTTAAATCCCTATGATTCAAGTGGAAATTTTTTTCTTTTTTGTTTAGTCCATTTATTTTAAATGCCCTAAGAAATAAATTGGGTTTAAACAGAAAAGGCCCCTTCAAACTTTTTTAAAACCTTCACCCTTTTCCCAAATTCAACATTCAGAGGAGGGAAGTCCTTTTCAGCCACCCGAAAGAATGTACCAAAAAACGGGAAACACATCTTAAGTTAAACTCCAGGCTTGGGCAGAGAAAGTCCCTTTTTTTAATAATTTTTGAAAGACAGAATGTAAGTTTGTGGTAAGATTATTTTATGAAAAAAAAAATGTGCTGAATTTAAAACTATGAAAAGTATGTTTAAGTGGCAAAGGGACTGTTTTTTTTTTTTTAAAAAACAAATCCCTATCAGGTTAATATTTAAATTTTAAAACCCAACAAGGTGTTTCCCCCCGTCAACCAAAAGGGAACCCCATTTTTGGGAGGATTTTCTCAGATCCAAACTTTTGTTTTCAGTAAATTTTGGGAGTGGGTCACGGCTTTGGGGAAAAGTTTCAATTTCCTCATCAGGAAGGTTTTGGGCAGCTTAAAGGAAACAGGATTTTCTCTCAACACAACTACATCAAAATTTATAAAGGTTTTGTTTTATCTGGGAAACAAAACCCCTGGCTTCCACTATGTATTACGGGAAAATACCCCAAAAAGACAGGTTTTGGGGAAAGGAAAATTTGGGAAAAAATAAAGATGATTTGGTTTCCCAAATTTCAAAGTGTTCCCCGTAGCCCCCAAGTAAAGGAATTGAAAAAAAGTGGGAAAGGTAGTGAATGTTTTTTTTCCCTGGCTTCGTCGAAAAACTGATCCATTTAAACATCACTGGGAATTAAAACTCCCTCAACTTTAACAAAAACCCCTTGTGAAGCTGGGGGCATTTTTGGGGAATTCAAGGGGGGTTTAGATATATTTGCAAGAAAGAGTTTGGCAAAAGGAAAATGAAAAATTTTTTTATGAATTTAATTGCTGGTTTTGGGAGTCATCTATCATAAAAAAATTAAATGTTATTTTGTGTAAGTTTGGGGGTTCCCCTCTTGGGAAAATACTTTTAAGCTGAAATTCCCCAAAACTTTCAGGGATCTCAATTCTTGAAAAGAGGGGGCTTGAAATGGCCAAAAAGATTTTCCCCCTTTTCAATCTGTATTCACACCCACCAAAATTTTCAAGCTCTTTTTAGGTCCTTTTTGGACAGATTTTTGAGTGCGCCAACAACCCAAAAGGCAGGTTTTTGTTAAAATACCTTTAAATTTTTTAAAAAAATTTCTTTATTTTAAAGAATTTGTCCCCTGCCAAAAATCGTTTAAAACGACTACTTAAGATTTTGTATCTGGCCCCATGACAAATATTTTTTTGAATAAATTTTACAAAATATGTAAAAAATGGGGGAAAAGTCCCCGCAAAAAAAAACAACCCAAAAAAGAGGAAAAAATTTAGCATAAAATCTTCTAAAAAAGGGAAATTGGGGCTTTTGCTTTAAGTTGTTTATGCAGAGATTTCAAAAAATTTACTAATTTGTTTGCCCGTTAGGTTTAGTTTCCCTATTTTAAATAATTTTTTAATGTATCCATACCTTTCACATACTCATGTAGTATAGGGCCCGATTTAGACAAAAAAACTAGCTGATCAATTTACATACCAAAACACAATTTATATGTAGATTTTCAGCTGATATTTTTTGGGAACTACATGTAATTTTTATGCCAAAATTAATATGCTTTTGATATTTTTATTAAAGTATAGCTAGTTTTTATTTTTTTTATTTTTACATTATTATTGTTTATTAAACAAAAGTATTATACGTAATAACAAATTTAAAGTGGGGTAATTTTATCATGTTTTTGTTGTTGAAACTCACGGATTAAACTAGGACATAACGGTAAGGATGTCTCTGAAATAAACCAAAAATGTCTGAAATATATCACACAAAAAAGGGTATTAATTTGATTAAAAGTATGTGATGGAAAATAAAAGTAACGACAATAGAGTAATAGACAATAAAAACGAAGATAAAGAAAAAGAAGGATAAAACCAAAAACAAATTTTTAAAAGGGGGAAAGTAGGTAGCGTGAGAGAGGGCGAGGGGTAGCCCCCGCATGCGTGACGTCAAAAATTTCCCAGGTCGGGCTGTGATGAGACGCCTTGCCACTCCCGCCGCGGGGTGCCTCCACAATTATAACCAAATTTGTGCAGCAACAACCCGTTTTCCATTCTTTATTCTTCGTTTTCCAAGGCATGTTTTTGTATTTTGACAAGCGTTTGCCGGGCGCAGCAATACTGTCTTAGAAAACAGTGTGAAACACCCAATTTTTTCATGCCCCAAATACATGTAAAAAAATATTAAGCTTTTCTATCGGGCGAGTAATTTTTCATTAAATTGCATTATAGAACGTTCCCCTCGTAATGAATTTACCCATTAATTTGTAGAACAAAGAAGAATATATTTTTTGGTATTCAGATGCGGGCATCAAAGTTTTTCCGATATTAATTTTTGAAAAAAAATTAGTCGCGGAGCCAAAACACAGTAGACCAAAACCCTTTTAGTTTGAAATGCCAGCGACCCCTGGATTTCTCGAGTTAGCTCTCTTAATTGAATGTAGTTTTTTTTTAGTAGCTAAGTTTAAACTCATCTCTGTTTTTTTTGCTTTATATTTTTTTTTTTGTGCTGTTATTTGAAACATTTTTTTTCGTATCATGTAATTGTTTCTCTTTCTTTTTTTTGCGTTTTTGCTTGGATATTAATATAATATATTATATTTTTATATATAAAAATTATATTTTATAATATTTTATATGTATATATATAATATATATATATTTTATATTATATATAGGTATAAATAATTATATAAAATTATATATATAAAATATATATATTATATATATATATATATAATATATATACATATATAAAATAAAATATTATATAATATATATATATTATATAATATAATATATATATATATATATATATATAATATATATATATATTATAATAATATAAAACGGGATGTCCCACGAGTTTCTGAAATATTGAAAAAGGTGAAATTACAGGGAATTCTAAGCAAAAAAATATTCAAACCCAATATGTTTTTTAAAAGTTTCCTTTAGGCGTGAGATGAAGTTAGAAAAATTAGGGGGACCAGAAATTTTCACCATGGCAGGCTGTTGCCGCCCCGGGGAAAATTTTGAATGTTTTAATTTTCTTTAAGGGTTTACTATTTAAATGGAGCTTTAAACCTTTATTTTTATAAAAAACCCCCAATTGGTATTAATGGACATGTTTTCACTAAATAAGAAGTACATGAGAACAGAGGGCTGTAATAAAAACAAATACTTTTTTTGCCTCGCGGGGAAAAAAAATTTCGTGTTACCGGGCCCAAAACCACCATGATAATCCCAAAAGGGGAGAGGGAAGGGATAAAGGGAAAGGGAGACCGAGGGGGGGATAGGGAGGGGGGAAAGGGGAGGGAAAGGAGAGACTGGGGAGGAAGGGAGGAGGGGAAGGGGGGAAGAAGAAAAGAAATAAAAAGTTTTTTGGGGTTATACTGATAAATTTTTCAGTTTTTTTTTTTGGAAATTTTTTTTTTACTCCATTTCCCTGGATTCTGGCCCGTAAGGGTTTTTATGAATAAAGGAGAGAGAGAGGGGAGAGAAAAGGAGAGAGAGAGAGAGAGAGGGAGGAGGAGAGAGAGAGGAAGAAGAGGAGAGAGAGGGAGAGAGAAGAGGAGGAGGAGAGGGGAGAAAACGCCCGAGAGGGGAGGAGAGAGGGGAGGAGGGGGATGGAGAGAAGAAAAGGAAGAGAAAGAAAAGAGAGAGGAGGAAAAGAGAAAAAGGGGGGGGGAAATGCGTTTTGAAGTCGGTGAGTTACTCGGGGAAAGGGGGAAAGGGTTTAAGTTATTTCATAAGATAGTTGAGTGCAGGGCCCGGCCCAAAGGGAAAAGCCTATCGTCTGCCTGAGTGCTGGGGGAAAAAACGATGTTGTTTGAGTGTTAAGAAGGGGGAAAAGGAATTCTACGGCGGTTCAAGGAAGCTGTGGGCAAGGTTTTTGGATAGGGGTGGGATCCCTGTGGTGTGTGGTGCCCTTTCCCAAAGACCCCTATTTTGACCCCTGTGGTATTTGAAGGGCTTTTTGTTTTTGAATTCCCGGCGGGCCCTTTCATTGAAAAGCCGGGGGTTTGGGCCCTTTTGTCGCCCGGGTGGCACCTCTTTATGGGGCCCATAACCACCCCTACCGCAGGGAGGGTCCCCACTTTTGGGGGGGAAAGGGATTTCAGATTTTGGGTTGAACCCCTTGAAAGGGGGGTTTGGGTGCACGCAGGCTTTTTTAAGATACAGAACCGGGGGAGTAGCCCACTGGGGTGGGGGAAAAGGAAAAACATCGACACTAGGAGGATTTTCAGAAGGCAGGGAACTAAATGATTTGTGGGAAAAAGAGGAGGGGGGCTTATTATTTAAAAGATAAAGGGAAAATGGATAGAAATAAGAGGAGCGCTTAAAGGCCCACTATACAAACTGTAGGAGTTTTTTTAAACAAGATAGAACCCTGGGGAGGAAAAAATAGTGTAAGGATTTTTGATAAAAATAACATTCCCCGAAACAAGTTGGATATATAAGGCAAGGTTTTTGACCCGGAAGTCGAGAAAGCGGGTATAAGTTTTTTCACAAGGACATAATTGGCAGGCGGGGGGGAGGAGTTGCGCTTTATGCTTTTTTTTTTTTTTTTTTTTTTTTTTACATAAAAAAGGGAATTTCCCCAAAGGGCACAACAGAAAGGGTAACACAAAGCCCGTTTTAGTACCAGCCCCAAATAAAGAAGACAGAAAGGGGAATAAAAAAAAAAAGAGGGGTGAGCCAATTTAGTTCGGGGGGTTGTCTTTTTACTTCTTTTAAAAAGATTTAAGTCAAGGAAAGTGGAAAAATAGAAACGGGAAAGAGAGTTCCGGGATTTTACCGTAAAAGGGAATAAAAAGAATAAAGATACTGATTAACCCCGAAAGTAGGAAGATGGACAGAATAGGGATGAGAATGAGTAGAAAGTCTTGTGCTACAAAAGCCGCGGGTGGGGGGGAAAGGCATGAAATTTAAAAAAGGGTCAGAAGAGCAGTGAGATGAACAAAGGGTTTAAAAAGGAGAGCAAGGAAAGCAACTTTTGCGGCGGGGGTTTTAAAGGGATTGAAGACGGGCAGTCAGAAAAAGAGGGGGTTGATGAGACAAAAAATTTTTTGACTAAACCCCCTTTTTTAGGAGAGTTTATGAGGGGATCCCCCCAAACATGTGAGACTACTCCATAAAGGGCGGAAAGGCCCTGTAAAGACAAGAAATTTGGGGGGGCGAAAAAAAAAAGGGACGCTGACCCCCACAGGACACCTAATTTCCCTTAGAAGGCTTTAGCAAGAGATAAGATGTGAGTTTTCCCCAGTTCGGATTTTTAGGGGAAGGATAGCCCTAGAATGTTATGTGGGGAAGAAGGAGAATTTTGAGTGTCATTTAAGAAGAGGGGATAGTTTTTTGGTAGGTTTTGCGAGTAGATGGTGAAGGGGCATTGGGTTTTTAGGCATTAGCAAAACAAGGTTTGCCCATGCCCTAATCGGAAATTATAGAAAGTTTTGAAGTTATGCAAGAGATAAAATTGCAGTGTTGTGTTTTATAATGGTTTTAAAAACAGGGACAGCATAGGGTCTGTATGGGGGAGAGGTTACGGAGGGAGATGATTAAAATGGTTTTGGGGGGAGTGTATAGGCCTCCAAACTTATGTAAAGAGGATTAAACTCCATATGGGGAAAAAAAAACAAGGCCTGCCCGATATAATCGACTTGCGGGGTAGGAGATTTTAATCTTAGGAATATAGACTGGATTTTAACATAGGTGACCCCCCCCCGACGCCCGATTTAATTGTTAAAAATAATCAGGAAAAACTTCCGAAGTCAAGCAATCAAGGGGCCTACTAGAAGAGTTTAATATTGTAGATCTATTGCTACAAAAAAGAGGGCGGGTTTTGTTACAGATGTGGAGGTCGGGGGAAAGTTAAATAATAGCGACCATTATGAGATAAAAATTTTGCTTAAAAGGGGAAATTCGAAAAAATTTAAATGGCCAAAAAACAAAAAAATATATAATTTTTGGGAAAAGGCCCAAATTTTGCAGGATTAAAAAGACACCTGGAGGTTATTAATATGAGGTGTGGGATGAAGGGGGAAAAAAATTTCCAAAAGGGAAAGGGCAGGGCCCATGACAGCTGGAAGGCAAATTTTTGAAGGATTAGGAAGTCACCCCGGAGGTAAAAATTTGAGCGGGTTTTGACATTTGGGAAATGAGGGCGGGGCTGGAAGGATTATACCCTTTTTTGGGGAAGGAATATAAAATTGACGGACAGAAAAAAATATTCCTTAGGGGAAAAAAAGGCCCGAAATAATGGTCCAAAATTTTTGGGCCAATAATTAAAAAAACAACATTGGAGTAAAAAGAAACCAAATATTTTAAAGGGTTTAAGGCTTTAAATTTGGGGGAGCAAAGAAAAAGTAAAACGTGATGGCGGGGGAACAGTGAAAAAATTTGCTCTAGTTTTGCTAGGAACAATTTTGAGATTAAAGTAGAGGACAGGCGAAAAATGACCCAAAGGGGTTTACAGGTAAAAAAAACCAAGACAAGGGGGAAATTTGTCGGACCGTTTTAAAGGGCAAAGGGCAGGGTGAGGGGGTTTTAAAAACGGATGAGGATAGTGTAAAAATCTAAAAAGATTTTTTCCCTTAAATGTTTTTTTCTGAGGAGGATCACAGACGATACCTGATATTGAGCAGATGTTCAAAAGGGGAAACGAGAGGAGAAAAATCAAAATATTGTGATAAAAATAGGGAAAGGTGGAAGAGGGTATAGACAAAATGAAGAATTTTTTTAAACGCCAAAGGGCCCCGAAAGAAGTGTTTTCCCCGGGGATTTAAAAGGGAAGGAAGGAGGTTTTTTTAGTGAATCGCTAGTGGCACATTTTTAGGAAATCGGTTGGGGAAGGCAATGTGCCATTATTGTGGAGGAAAGGAAAAGTTGTTTCCCCCCTTAAGAAGGGAGGGCAGGGACTAAAACAAATTATGCACGTAAGTCTTTTCGTCAGGGTAGGTTTTTAAAATTAAATTGGGAACCCATAATTTCAAAACAATTAGAGAGCAATTTGATAAAAAATAGTTTGATCAATAAATATATAATTCACAACATGGATTCACCCAAAGGGTTTTCAGTCTTTCCAATTTTTTGAGTTTTTTTAGAAAGTTTTTTGAGATGGCAGATAATGATAAAGATTTTGATAAATATATTCTGAAATTTAGTAAGGCATTACAAAAAACCAACGAGGACTCTTAAATAATGTTAAAGGGTCCCTCGAAAAACGGGAAGGTTCCCTTTGTTGGATCAGGCTTGGGGTAAGTAATA
Organism: Chionoecetes opilio; assembly: GCA_016584305.1. Taxonomy (NCBI): domain Eukaryota; kingdom Metazoa; phylum Arthropoda; class Malacostraca; order Decapoda; family Majidae; genus Chionoecetes; species Chionoecetes opilio. The sequence goes on along the minus strand of JACEEZ010012666.1, from coordinate 41,571 downwards.
GGCAACACAGGTTACAATTAATGGTTTTTAAAACTGAATGGGGCTGGTGGGCAAGTGGGTTCCACAAGGGTCGGTTTTTGGGGCCTTATAATTTTTTTTTAAAAAATTAACGACTTGGATGTGGGATTTGCAAATGATACAGACGTTTGCTGATGATACTAAGGTAGGTAGGATTATTGGTCACAGTCGATGTAAACATATTGTAGGGGGACTTAGATAAACTTAATGAGGGGCAGTCAGATGGCAGATGGAATTTTAAAATTGATAATTGCAGCATTTTTGAAATCGGTAGAAAAAAACCCTTTGGGGAAAAGATAACCCCCAACGCCAAAGGGATCGCTGAAAAGACAGAAGGTGCAAAAGATCTTGGAATGAGGGGAGCCCAGACCTCCAAACCCAGGGAAAAAATGTATTTAGGCTTTGAAAAAAGGCTTTAAAAGAGTGATAGGATTTATTAAACCCCAGTGTTTAAAAATAGAAAATGCGGAAGTTTTTTCTAAAGATTTTCTGGCTCTAGTCAGGCCTCACCTAGAATATTGGGGGTTCGTTTTTTTTCTCCAAAATAAAAGGTAAAATTTTAGCCCCTTTTTAGAAAACAGTGAGAGAAAAGGGTGACCAAAATGAAAACAGGGGGTGCGAATTAGTTTAAAAGAACAGATTGAAATTTTTAAAATACAACCCCTCGGGGAGACGCAAGTAAGGGGGGGATCTGAGATACGTTTTAAGTGGAATTTAAAAGGGTTTAAAAAGGGCAGGTAGGAAAAATTTTTACGGCTTTTAACCCGGGGTTAGAAACCCAAAAAGTAATTGATTCAAGCTGGAAGTGCGTAGATTTAGAAAGGAAATAGGAAAAAACTGGTGAAAATAGGATGGGAATGGATGGGAAATGGAATCAGTAGACAGGTAGTTAGTGGGGAGTCATAGGAAGCTTCAAAGAGGGGCTGTATAGGTTAGGATGGGATGAAAAGGTGGATGTAGGTAGTGTTAGGGACAGGAATACACGTGTAGGTATGGGGCCCTTTTGTAGCTTCTATTTTCTGATGTTTTGTCTTATGAGAGAGAGAGAGGGAGAGAGAGAGAGAGAGAGAGGAGAGAGAGAGAGAGAGAGAGAGAGGAGAGAGAAGAGGAGAGAGAGAGCGAAAAGAAAGGGAAAAGAGAGAGGGGAGAGGAGGAGAGGAGGGGGAGGAGAGAGGGGAAACGAGGAGAGAGAGGAGAGAGAGAGAGGAAATATCTTTTGTGTGCATTACGATTTGCCTCTTTTGTTACTCTCATGATTTTTAATCATTTGGTGTTTGTAGTTTAGTGTTTTAGGTAATGGTTGTTATCTCTTTTCATGTCTCATTGTTTCACTAGTAATGTAAGGCTTCACTGATGCATAGCAAGTTGATGAAGCTTCGAGATACTACCTCGGAAGTGATATGTTGGCAATTCCTCACCTCTGAGTCCAGTTCACTCCAGGTACTCCCTCTGTACACAGCTCTGGCTTATTGCTGAGTAAAGCCTTGGAGAAAGGTTAAAGTTTAAATTTTACCCCCTCCACAAAAAAACTCAGAAATAATCGGGCCTTTTCTGGATAGGGAAAAGGGCTACTAGGGACCAAAATTTTTCGAAGGCCCCCAAGACACCACCCCTCAATGGACTCCTCCCTCTGCCCCTTCACCAATTCTTTCTTCAATCTCCCAGCCCCGGGGGAAAAACCCCAAGTTTCATAAATTACTCCCACCCAAAAGTTACCCCCCAAAAATCCCGACTCCCACTACATTTTTGAAGAACCCACCCAAAGTCCCTAAAGACTGTGCGGAAGCCAAAAAACTTAATTTTCGGCCAGGAAATTAAATTTTTTAAAACCCGCAGACAACTACCTGTGAGGTCTATCGACTCTTTCCCCCCGTCCCTAAAATCGCTGTCCAAAGGATGCAAATTAAAGAAAAGAAACAGCGACACCTATCCACAAAAAGCCGTTCAAAGATCCCCTTCATCCAGGGTTTCCTACCTTTTCCTGTCAAAAACCGTAAAAGATACTGGAAAATAACCCCTCGCTCTAAGTGAAGCTGCCCGTTTCTCGAAGTCTCGACCCGCTCATCGAAACGTGAGGTACTGATGTTCTCAAGTCTTGGGAATCTAATTGGGTGTGTGATTTTCTACTCCTGTCCCCTTCAGCTCTACCACCGAAACCTCTGCTGCTTTTTTTCCCGGGCCCAAAAACGGGCTTTTTTTGGGGTAAAGGGCGGCACCCCCGGTTCGTTGCCCTGCTCGAGCCTCGGGGGGCCACAATTTGTGCCAAAAAAGGACATTTTCCGGTGTTTTGGGTAGACCCTGGCAACAATTGGAAATCAAAAAGGGGTCCCCTCTATTGCTACGCTTTTTTGGGATCTGCTGTTTCGACCCCCTTTGTTACGCCCCCGACCCACACTTCACCCCAAAACCTTGCAGCCCCTTGCTGAAAAAACCATGCACAGAAAATTTTTTGTCCCAATCCCAAACCCCTGTCCCTTCCCTTCTCCTTAGAGAAGTCTTTCCCGGGCCGGCTGGTTGGTACTAGATTTCACCCCCCACACCTCCCCCCCCACAACCAAAACCCACTCCCCAAAAAACCCACCAGGCAAATTTACCCCCTTCTCTTTTTAACAATTTAAAAAATTTTTCAAAATCAATTTTACAGAAACAAAGAAAAAAATTATGATGGCCCTTTGATGTTTAAAACATCAAATATATAATGAAATATCCCACAACACGCCTGCACCCCCTCACGTCATCACCACTCCAATCTTTAACATACAATCACACAACAAAGCAAAGAAAAAAATTCTTTGATCCCTTTGATGACCCCAAGCATCAATCCACCACCATCTAACACCACCCAACCAAAAACCCAAAGGCTTCTCCCCGAAGTTAAGCACCACCATCACACCCCTTTCAAAACACCATCAGCTCCCACCCCCGCCCGCACATACCAAACCACAAAACCGGGCCCTCTGCACCCGCCCACAACCACTGTGCTCACGCCACCCACCCCCGGACACAATACACCATACCCCATACCCCATCATTTAAATTCCAACAAAAACCCAATCCCCAAGTCAATAAAACACCAAGAAATCATACCCCAAGTCAAGCCCCACACCAAAAATAAAACCACCAAGTCAATCCCAACCCCCGGGCACAAACCCAACAAAAACAATTCCCTCCCCTTGAAACCACTCTCTCAGCACAAAAAGGGGTTGGCCCCCCACGGAGTTCCAACCCAGCCACCAAGTGTCCACCCAAAAAGAGAACCTCGCCCCAACCTGTTTCTCCGCCTCTCAACGCCCCGCAAAATTTACGGGACCAAAATCATATCCCCCAAAATTTTAAAAGGGGTTTTTTGGGGGTGACTAAGTGTAACACCCCCCTCCAGTAAGATGTGGGGTTCTCTTTTTAAAAAGGGGGCTCAAGTTTTACAGGAACTCGTGAAAAGCGTCTGCTAAAAAACTTTTTCCCTTTCCCTTTCACAGGGTAAAAAAACCAAATCAACTCCTCAACAGTAGACACCCCCCTCACCAACCTTTGTATGAATTTTTCTTTACTTTTTAAAAAAACAAAAGGGGGTTGGGGATCTGTAAACCCTTGCACTGGGCATCGCACCCCCTTTTTCATTATATCAAAATTTTAAAATTTCAAATAAACGCCAAAGCCTCTTTTTCCTTGTGCTATAATTCCTCTGGTATAAACAAAAACTTTTTAGAGAAAAAACCCCAAGGGGGGAAATGAAACCCCTTTCCTCTCCTGCATCAACACCCTAAAATTTCCCCTCACCACGGCACCCCACATACGCTTAATGTTTTGGGGGTCAAATCAGAGTAATCAATTGGGAGCATTAACAAAAATTTCCCTTTAATTTTCTTGAAACCCTTTCACAGGCCGCTCCACCCCAAATTTTCCCATTTTTTTTACCCAGCCCCCGGGGGTTAAAAGGGCCAGGGCCGGGCTAAAAATTTTTCCTACAAAACCCTCCTATAATAACCACTCACCCCCAAAAAATCTCAACAGCCCCTTTCCGTTTGTTGGAAAAGGGGGCAAATCCCTAATGCCTTTCATTTGGGGCCCTTTAAGTGGTCTACCTCTCCTTGCCCAAAACCTTAAACCCTAAATAATCCATTTGAACCCTTCAAAAAATCATTTTTAAATCAGGTTCACTGTAAATTTGCACACCCAATTTCCAAAAATATTTAAACCCCAACAACTTTAGAGCCCCCTCCCCCTTTCAAAATACATTTACAATATCATCTAATATACAGAAACAAAAATTTTACCCCCTTTCCCAATACTTCATTCCCCAATCTCAAAAACCCAAACGGGAATATTTTTTTTTCATAAAAAAAAGGAAAATTTTTTTTGAAGAGCCCACCCCTTGTAAAAAATGCTGCCAAACTCCCTAGTTTTTCTCAGTTAACCCCACCTCCCAAAAAAAATTTTTGAGAGGTCTATTTTTTTTAAAAACATATCTACATTTCCCAGTTGGTCTTTACAGTCATAAATTTCTGAGAAGGGGGTAAGAGCCCACTTTTATTTACACATTACCTTTTAAATCAGTAAAAAATTCTATAACCCTTCCCTCCGGGGTTTGGGCCAACACACGGGGTGAACTCCATGGCTTTTGCTATGTTTAAATTAAAAATCATTTTTAAAACATGTACTCTACTTTTTTTTCTAATTACCCCTCCCCATTCTGGGGTGTCACTCTGTATGGGTGTTTTTTTAATTGGTGCTACTTTTCAATCTTAAAACTTGTAAAATTTAAACATTTTTTTCTGGGACACAGGAAAAAAAAGGATTTAAAATCATTTATTTTTTCTTTTCCCTTCTCCTCTCTCTTTCCCGACAAAAATTTGTTTAAATTTCTTTTCCAACTGTGATAATACTACTAAATTTCCCCAAACTCTGCCCCTCACATCGGGACAAAAACACTATGTCCCCTAACCCTTTTTCAGCCCTTTCACAACACCCAAAAATTATTTTTATTAAACCCATTTTCCCCCTGTATTTTTCTCTCTGTCAAAAATGGCTTAAATATTTACAGGGCATAGGGGTTTCCCTTTGCGCCCTCCCGGGAGTTTTTTTACTAAATAATTTACTTTCAATAACCCTTTTTCTAAATTTCCCCCAAGGCCCACAGTATTTAGTTTTAAAAGGGAAATTCCCCTTGGGCAGTGGGAACGCCCCAAAAACCTTGTCACCAGGGTAAAAATCCTCTCTCTTGCCTTTTCATAAACCATCTATTCAACCCCCTCTGGGGTTTCCTATAATTTTCTCACCGAAATTTCCTGGGCCCTCATCATCCTCCTTAAATTTTGCTACATAACCCAAAAAAAATTTGGGGACATTTACTTTTCCAACCATTTCCCTTTAAAACCCCTTCAATGGCCCCTTTTGACCTCTTTCCCATACACAAGTTAAAAAAAAGGCTGAAACCTGTGTTTTCCTGTAAAAGAACTCCCAAAGAAAAACAGTCCCTAACGGCACAGCCTCACCCCCCAATCCCTACCCAAAATTCAAAACAATATGTCCTCAGAGTTTTTTTTGAGTGCCGGGGTGAAACCCTTTCTAAGCAGCCCTGGTGACTGCGGGTGGTGGGACTTGAAAATTGGGATTAATTTCAACCCGGAAACACTTGCCCAAAACCCCTTTTTGAAGTAAAGTTACAAACCCCTGATCCGATTGTATTACTTTGGGAAAAGCCCAAAACCCCGAAAAAAAAATTTCACCAACTCTCTCAAAATAACTTTAGCATGAATACTTCTCAATGCTATTGCTTCTGGGAAACTAGTAGCCCTACCTTTTTGGGCAAAAATACTGGTTGCCTTCCCTTGAAGCAGGAAGAGGGGCCCCCAAATCAAAGCATATTCTACTAAAAAGGCACCAAACCCACTACAGGAATAGGGGCACAGTGGGCTTTTACTTTTAAATTTTTGGGGTTTTGGTTTTTTTACCCCTTTTTCATTTTCATGGGAAATTTTACAATATTCATTTTCACTCTTCTTTAACCCCCTGGGGGAATTAAAAAAGAGCTGTTATTTTTTTTTTAAGTCTTTTTTCACTTTAAAAGGGCCAGAAAAACTATTTTTTTAGGGCCCAAATTTTTAAAATTTTCTCTATACTTCCTAGGAACCAAAAATTTTTGGTTTTTCAACCCTCCAATGATCATTTTTGGGGGTATCGTAAAGGGCCTTTAAATTCCTCATTAAAACTTATTCTCCCCAAAAAATCCCACATCCCATCTGAAGCTCCTCTTCTCACTGCCTCACTCCCCAAAATTTTAGATCTCATCTTCCCATTGTGCACTTGCAAACCTCCTTTCTCCCAATATAATCTGTCATAATCCCTGCCTCACATTTTTGGCGTTTTCCTTCACCTGGTTTAACCTCCATGTGGGACTCCACCTAAACAAACCCAAAGAGGGGTTAAAATCCATTCCCCCCCCACTTTCCTTATTTGCTTGCCTTTGCTCTTGGGGCACTACACAGCCCGGGTAAAGTATACTTTCCTTTTACCCCTCCCTTTAAACCTTTCATATTTCAGGGTCGAAAATGTCATCATCCTGACCCAATTATAGGGGTTTTCCATAAGCTCAAAGGGAGGGACTACCCGTTCACCCGCCCCAAAACATTCCCCAGGACATGTCTACACCTGTTTTTGGGAAGCATACTCCTCCCACCCTTTACTTTTCCTTTTTGGGCGAATCCCCCTCTTAAAACCACACAGATTAATGGGAAGGGGCATTCCCGCAAAATCCTATACCTTTAACCTCAACCCTTTTTACCCTGTAAAAGTCTTTTCACTCCATTTCCCCAGTATTTTTAAGTACTAAAACTTAAATTGGGACCTGTATCCCTCAAAATTACCCAAATTTTTCCCCCTCTGCCCATCATTTACTTCATCTGGGCCTTTTTAAAAAAGGTTCAAAATCAACTCGGTAAAACTTTTTTTCTCAGTGTTAACATTTTTTTTTGGCAAAATGCTCTACACAAACCTCCCCGGACACTGTCAGTCCTGCCTTTCCCTTTTAATTCCTATACCTATAACATTGATATTTTCCCATGTCCCGTTTTCCACAAAATTGGGCCTTTGGGAGGCCAAATTTGTTTGGTTTCCAAAAATATTACTTAGGTTTTCCAACTTTACCCCCATTTAAAAACATTAAACAAGGACTTGCTCCTTTCCTTGGGGATTACTGACATTATTTTAAATTTGGGGGGGGGTGAAAATATGCCTGTTTTGAAAAATTTTCCCCCAAAAAATAGATTTCCCTAGTTTTTGATACCAGCATTTTTTTTTTATTTGCGATACCTTGGGAAATGAACCCTTTTTTTTCTCCCCTTTCTTTCTCCCCTAACCAGCCGAGCTACCAGACCAGTTGGTGGCTAAGTCTAACCCCTTTACCTGAATTACAAAAACCCCCTAGGCCACCTCAATTTTGGGCGCCCTACTCCAGCCTCCATTTCCCTCTTTTATTCAAGCTTCATTTTCCCTACCTCAACTCTGGGTTAAAATTATTTCTAAAATGTTTTAAACATCATTAACCCGCCTTTTGGTCCTCCTTTTTAAATTTTAAAATTTTTTGCCTTTTAACCATTTATCACATTTTTAAAGCACACTCTCTGGCCATTTTTAAATAGTACAGTTTTTGGGGTTTTCTTTTCATCTTGAAAAATAGCTATAGAATCAGGGGCCACTCTTTACAAATTTGGGAAACCCCGGCCCCCCTTCACAACCCGGGTTTCATACATTTCCCCTTTCACTCAAACCTGCATAAGCCCTCTCTTGCTTTTTCCTTTAAATTTTTTTCCCTTTTAATTAAAACCCCCCAAATTTTCATTCAAAACCCCTCAATTGCCCCCTTTTTAAATTGAAGAAAGTAATTTTTGCTTCCTCCTCCACAAAATTTATGGAAAAAAAATGAACCCTTTTCCCCTCATTCGAAACTTCCCCGTGACCACCACTGGCTACTTTCCCTTTTTTTTTAATTTTTCACCTTTTGCCCGTTTTTTTTTTTCTCTCTTTTTAACCCTGCCTTTCTTTTTTCGACTTCTGCCTCTATTTCCCCCTGCCCACTCTTTTCCCCTCTGCAACCTGATCTCCATTTCCATCAACCTCAGCCTGGGGTTGTTTTCTCTACTATCAGTCACTTTACTCCCCTGTTCCCCAGGCTTTTTCCCTTTCCCCACCCCTCCTTTTTTTTCATTTCATCCTGCTTTTTCACTTAATACCCCAAGTCCCATTAAATTCCCTTTTACTAATTTTTCTCGCATATCCTCCCGAGCCTAGATTCAAAATCTAAATTTTAAAAATTTCCCCTTTGGGGTAATTTCATTTACTCCCCCCCTGGTACACTGATATAGGGAGTGCACCCCATGAAACCCTAAAGTTCTCCTTTCCCTCCATCATAAAAAAATGGAGTGTACAAGCTTACCAAAAGTTTTGAAGTGCGAGATAGTAAAGGCCCGGGAGATTTTACAACGGGGGCAGGGGTTTCCCGGGGTTTGCAGGGGTGGCAGGGTTGGGAGGGTTCGCAGGGTTGGGAAGGGGAGCAGGGGGGCTATGGCTCCACGGGGTCCACGTCACAAAAAACAAGATCAAAAATTTCCCTCCCCGGGCAGGCCCCCCAAAAATCGTTTTGTCCCCAGGCCCAAAACCTTTACCACACGCGCTCCTTGGTTCCCCCAAAACCCTGCCATTTAAAAATTTGGGGGCAAAAACCCACCTTACCTTGCTTCTCCCCTTTTGGGGGGGCCCTCCCGGGCCCGGGTTTGGGTAACTAGTTTTCAATCCCCAACCTCACTCCACAACCACACCTCACTCTCCCAAACCCCCAGGCAAAATTAACCCCACTTCTCCCATTTAAATATTTTTATTTTTTCAAATATTATGTACGGGAAAAAAAAGAAAAAAATCTAAAGAGGCCCTTTTATGTCTTTAAAAATCAAATATATCATGAAATCATCCCAAAAACAATTTGGCTGCACCCCTCACGTCACACCCCTTTCCCAAAATACAACAAAACACACAAAAAAAGCAAAGAAATATATCTTTTTATAGCCCTTTTAGACTCAAGCATAATCCACCAATCACCATTTTCCCCAAAAACACCCCCCATACCCCCCTACTCGCCGAAAATTTAAACACACCCCCAAACACACACCATCCACACCATCAGGCTAAACCCCCGTCAAGCACAACCCAAACCACCCCACCAGGTACACGCAACCGGGCACAACCAGCTGGCTCCGCCAAAAACACCTCCGGGAAACATACACCATAAAAACCATCACCATCAGTCAAACACACAACAAGTCAATCACCCAAATCCAACCATACACCAAAAACAAAACATACACCAAGTCAACCCCACACCAAAAGGCTCAACACCAAGTCAATCACCAAATCAAGCACACACCCAACAACCCAATTTCTTCCTTTTTAAAACTTCTCGCAAAAACCGTGGGGCCCCCCCGGGCTTCCACACCCAGGGCCCCCAAGGGTCCACCCAAAAAAAGAACCTCGCCCACCTGCTCTCCGCCTCATCAACATGCCCCTTAATTTTTGGGGGCCACCCAAACCTATCACTCCAAAATAAAATGTTTTTAGGGGTGACTAAGGGGAAAACGCCTTTTTCGCTCAACCCTGTGAGCACTGCGCCTCCCCCTCATGCTGCTGATACTCCAGTATTACCCTTCTGTTGCTACTCCCCGCAGTTCTACTATCCCTGTAAGTGTAAATGACATGCAAGTGAATTCCCTTTTTAAACAGTGGAAGCCCATTAGCTTCATCCACCCAGAGGTTGTAAAGAGTTTGGATATTTCTGTATACCCTTCGAAGGCTGATGTTACTCTTGCCGCCTCTCAAATTTCCACTACTTTAGGACACTGCTTTGTTAATTTAACAGTGATGACAACTATTACCCCAATTTAAACTCTCTGTGCTTCCTAAACTATGTTCCAGGATTATCTTAGGCCAAGACTTATGGAGAAGCATCAGGCGGTGAATTCACTTTAAGAGGCTCGTTACCTAAACTAACTATATGTTTGGTGTAGCGTGTTGGCCATTGATCCGCCTTCTCTTTTTCCCTAATCTTGCTCCTGATATTAAGCCTATTCTACACCATCACGAAAGTTTACAAAGTCTGATGAAGATTTTATTCATTTAGAGGTACAGTCCGCATTACAAGGAGGCATAATAGAAAAGAGCCAATCCCCCTGGAGAGCACAAGTTCTAGTTACTAATGATGAAAGGCACAAACGATCATGGTAGTTGACTATTCAAGAACTATAAATCGCTTTGCACTACTTGATGCCTATCCATTGCCTCGGATCCATAACTTAGTGCATAAAATGGCAGAAAAGTACAGAATATTCAGTAAGATTGATTTGAAAAGTGCTTATTATCAAGGCTCAATCAATTATCAATTATTATTATGGCTCTAAAAGAATCTGAGAAACAGTATACTGCCTTTGAGGCTGATGGATGGATGGATGATTCCATTTTAATAGGATACCTTTTGGCCTAACTAATTATGTCGCTGTTTTCCAGAGAGTCATGGATTCGATCATAGCTGACTGTGGTTTGAAAGCTACATATGCGTACATCGATGATGTATTATATGTGGGGAAGGTAAGGAGGCCCAGATATGAATCTTCAGCGCTTCAAGGAAGCAGCCTCTAAGTATAATCTCTCTTTAAATATAACAAGTGTCAGTACAGTCAAAATGTAATTACCTATCTTGGATATAGTATCTCTAAGGGTTTCCCCCTACGGCCTGACCTTGATCGCATCAAACCACTAATAGAATTACCTATACCTGATAACTCTTCTTCTCTTAAACGAGCTCTCGGCCTCTTCTCATATTATTCAATTTAGATCAATGACTATCTAAGCGCATCCAACCCATTCTGCATAGTAAATCTTTTCCTCTTTGCTCAGAAGCTGTTAAGTGTTTCGAAGCACTAAAGGGAAAGAAATTGCAAAAGGGCCTCATTAGCTGCTCTTGATGAACCCCTGCCACTTCAAATGGGAGACTGACACATCCTCGTCTCCATAGCAGCCACCCTCTCCCAGTTTTGGTCGACCTTTGTAGCTTTTTTCTCCAGGACTCTAACCGGCTCTGTGGACTTCAACCTGCTATAAGAGAGAGGCTGCCGCCATCATAGAAGCAGTAGGGTAAGTGGAGGCTTTTCAAAATTGGCAGAAGAATCACTATAGTCACTGACCAGCAAGCTGTTTTTTTTCATGTTCATTCCAGTCCTCCTCTAAAATAAAAAATGATAAGATCCTGAGATGGTGCCTTGAGCTCTCTGAATACTTGTACGATATTAAGTACCGACCTGGCTCCGAAAATGGTGCCTGGACACTCTATCACGTGCGTGTTTTGTTGCCGCTAGAACCCAAATTTCCCCCTCTCTGGAAGAAATACATGCTTTTCTTTGTCATCCCGGAATCACTAGGCTCTATCATTTTGTAAAGATAAAGAACTTAGCTCTCTCTTTAGAAGACGTAAAAAAAGTTTGCTCTCTGTGTCTGTCTGCTCGGAACTGAAACCAAAGTTCTTTAGGGCCTCCAGCTAGTAAACTCATCCGGGCTATGCAACCCTTTGACCGCATTTCTGTAGATTTCACAGGCCCCAAAAACCTCCTCTACTAAGAACAAATACCTACTTGTAATGGTTACGAATACTCCAGATTCCCCTTTGCTTTCCCATGCTCAGATATGTTGCTCAAACTGTCATTACATTTTTTCCGCAAATTGTTCTCTATTTTTGGCTGCCCCTCTTCAATTCATTCCGACCGAGGAACACAGTTCATGTCTCGCGAAGTCTCCGAGTTCTTAATGAGTCACGGTGTTATCATGACCCCTATACTCCCCATCACCCTACTGGGAAAAGGACAATGTGAAGGAAATTGGCACCATCTGGAGAACTGTGCGTTTAGCTCTCAGATCACTCAAACCCTTTCCAGAATGTCAAAGGGAACTAGTTTTAGATACAGTACTTCATTCTATTTGGTCTCTCCTTTGTACTGCCACCAACCAAACTCCTCACGAGAGATTGTTTTAATTCCCTAGGAAATCTTTTAATGGGTTTTCTTTACCATCTTGGCTTACTACGCCCGGACCCGTCCTGCTGCGAAAGTTTGTTCGCACATCCAAGTCTGATCCACTGGTAAAGGAAGTTGATCTTGAGAGTGCTACCCCTTACCACGCCCATATACGCTATCCTGACGGAAGAAAGTCTACGGTGTCCACGAAGGATCTGGCTCCTACTCCCAAGGATCCTAGCCCCGGCCAGGAAGACAGTACAAGGAGAATCCGGGACTTGATAACACCTGTAGAAACTACCCCTGTTTTTACCGGGGAAGAGAGGACCACTGATTGAGACTCCGGGAGAACCATTCCTGGAACAAATGATCCTGTGCCCGACAATGTGGAACCCTTGGGCACTACAGACATGCCTGACAGTCTTCCGTCTCCTGTGGATAAGGTTCAACCACTTAGGCGTTCAACCAGGGTTAGCAAGCCCCCTGATAGGTTTGGTAATTAAAGGCATACTTATGTTTTTATTTGTGTATGTTTCAATTTTTTTTATTTGTATGTTTCATTTTTTCTTAAGAGGGGGAGTATGGGTGGGGGTTTGTATTTTAGTGTTTTTTAGTTTTTTGGTGGTTTATTTTCTCTTTCATGTCTCTTGTTTCACTAGTAATGTAAGGCTTCACTGATTCATAGCAGGTTTATGAAGCTGCGAGATACTACCTCGGAAGTGATATGTTGGCAATTCCTCACCTCTGGAGTCAGTTCACTCCAGCTACTCCCTCTGTACACAGCTCTGGCTTATTGCTGATTAAAGCCTTAGAGAAAGGTTAAAGTGTTACTTTATCCCACTCATCACAATATCATTAACCTTTTTTTTTTTCTCTCTCTCTCTCTCCTCTTCTCTCTGTCTCTCTCTCTCTCTCTTCCTCTCTCTCTCTCTCTCTCTCTCTCTCTCTCTCTCTCTCTCTCTCTCATCCTCTCTCTCTCTTCTCTCTCTCTCTCTCTCTCTCTCTCTCTCTCCTTCTCTCTCTCACACACACAAATAGATAAAAATATAGATACTTTTATTAAATACAGAATACACTTATATAATCATAATAATCACGATATATAGTCCAACAAAGTACTTTATCAACTATTGAGCCTATGTTTGCGGTAAAACAGAATTATAAGCAAGTTGTTCATACATTAATTTGACACATGACAAAAAAAATCGCTCAAAACAGGTAAAACACATAATACTTGAAATAATATCACAAGTAAAAACTTTGTATATGTATATTGTTTACCTTGCATTTAATCATGAGACAAATGGCAAATAAGACACATGAAACACATGACAAACATATGAAACATAAGAATTGTAAAATACATGAAACACATGACACAAACTCATGAAACAAATATAACATTATAACATTATACACACTGTACAAATACATCACACAAAACACAAACATATGAAACACTTGACAAACTGATTGAAACACTTTAACATATATAACTCAAACACGAGCCATAAAACACATGAAACACATGACAAAAACTTGAAACACATAAAAACATAGGACAAAAAACACAAAGTACATGACACTTTCAACACATTTATACCATGAAACACATGACACATACAACACTTTCAACACAGAACATGACATATAAAACACATACAAAACATTCCACACATGGAACATAAGACATAAAAACATATATACAACACATTCAACACATGGAACATGACACATGAAAGACATGACACATGCAACACATTCATCACAGAACTTGACAGATGCAATACATTCATCACATGGAACATGACACATGAAAGACATGACACATGCAACACATTCATCACATGGAACATGATAGATGCAACACATTCATCACATGGAACATGACACAAGAAAGACATGACACATGAAACACATTTATCACAGAACTTGACAGATGCAACACATTAATCACATGGAACATGAAAGATGCAACGCATTCATCACATGGAACATGACACATGCAACACATTCATCATATGGAACATGACACATGTAACGCATTCATCACATGGAACATGATATATGCAACACATTAATCACATGGAGCATGACACGTGAAAGACATGACACATGCAATACATTCATCACATGGAATATGACAGATGCAACACATTCATCACATGGAACTTGACACATGCAACACATTCTTCACATGGAACACGACACAGTCATCAGTCATCACCCATGTCGAATAAAAGAGGGGGCTGGAGGAGTGAAGAATGGGAGGGGAGGGAAAATTGGAGAGGCGGAGGGTACAGTAGAGAGAGAGAGAGAGAGAGAGAGAGAGAGAGAGAGAGAGAGAGAGAGAGAGAGAGAGAGAGAGAGACTTCACCCTTCATCAAATTATAAAGTAAGGAACGTAAGCTCACGCCTCTCTCCTTGACTTTCTCACTTTCCCTCTCCCTCCTCTTTTCTCCTCTCCCTCTCTCTCACCATCGACAATTTTTATCTCACTGCGTCATCCTTCCCTCCTCCTCTTCCATTTTGTTTTGTTTTTTGCTTTACTCCCTCTTCTCCTCCGCCTTCCTTCATATCTTTCTTTTTCCTTACTTCCCGTCTTTATTTTCTACCCTTTCTTCATGCTTACTTTCTTCTTCCTCGTGTTCTAAATTTTTTAAATCGTTTTTACCCTTCTCTTTTTATTTTTTGTTTTCCCCTGCCCTTTTTTTCCTTTCCTCCCTTTTGGGTTCATTCTTTTCCTTTCTATATTTTCTTTTTCCCCCCCTCTTTCCCCCTTTTTCCCCTCTCTCTATTCTTCCTTCATTTTTTTTTTTCTCAAAATCCCACTCTTTTTGATTTTTCTCTTTCTTCCTTTTGCCCCTTTTTTTCCCCATTCTATTCCCTCCTGCTCTCTCCTCCCTCCCTCCTTCTTTTTTCTTTTAACCCATTTCCATAAATCACAGTGGGGGGGTTTAATCTGCCCCCTCTCTCACCCCCCCTTTAAACCCCCCCCCCCTACACCCCACGCACGAAACACCCACACACATGCCCCTATCACCCCTCTCACTCTCTCTTCTATTTTTTCCACTCGCCCCTGGCTTTTATTTCTGGCTCCCCCTCTCCCCCCTCTCTCTCTCCGTGGCCACCGAGAACACTCTGGGTTGGGCCACGCCCCTCTCTCCTCCTCTCCTCTTTTCTCTCTCTCTCTCTCTCTCTCTCCCCCTCCCCTCTCCTTCTCTTTTCTCTCTCCCCCCCCCCCCCTTCCCTTTTCCCCCTTTTTACCCCCCAAAGTACATTATGTGCCAAGCCCAATATGCCCCCCTCCTCATCCTACCCCCACAATAACGATCCCCCCTATAACCACCATTTCCTGGGTTCCCCTTTCCCCCCTAAAACCCGCATCCCCAAACCACCCCCTTAACGTATACCTCCAATCCCAGTAACCCCCCAAAACCCTTTCTTTCCCCCCATGTATTGCCTCACTGCATCAAAGGGCGCCTCGCTTTTCCTGTTTCCCACCCCCGGGCCGTGACGTCAGGGGGAAACCTTCCTCAATCAATTGTCCTCGCCCCCCGGGTGAAGGGAAGGGGGGAAGAGGGGGGAAGGGGAAAGAGGAAAAAAGGGGGGAAGAAGTGACTTGTGTTGACCCTCCCGACCTTGGTTTAAAGTACCGTAAATAACACTATAGTCCCCCAGGTGCAATAATGTCCCCCAGGGGGCCATATTTTAAGAATTCAGCATTTACTACTGAATTGGGAAAGTCCACTGGAAGATAAAACACAGTAGTTTTATTCATGACTGTATAATCTACCATGTTTTCCCGCGTTGTTTTTAAAAGCTTTGTATCCCGCAACTATATACTGTTTCAAATTTCACACTCGTTTTTTTTTTTCGGGGGGGGCCCAAAACGGCGGGGGGACAAATTTAGAAAACCCTAAACACTAATTGGCATCCTTAGTGGGAAACTTCGTTACCAAAGTCGCCACCGGTTTTATTTTTTTTTTTGTTTAAATTTTAGTCCTTTCAGACCCCAAAAATGAAGACAAACCCAAAAAAAAACAGACTCTCTAATAGCCCCTTCTAAATTACCTGAAAAACATAGATGTAGAAATGTAAATATTAACCCACCAACGTCTGAAATAAAAAATAATACGTTTTTTCCAGCGACCCTTTTGTTTACTACGGTAAAGAGAAAAGGAAAAAAAAGAAGTTGAGGAGATTAAGGACGTTGATTTCCGGGGAAACCGAAAGAATGTCAAGAAAAAAAAAATGGGAAAAGGGAGAGGAAGAAGGAAAGAGGAGGAAAAAAAAGGAGATGAAAGGGTGACAAAAAATAAACATAGAACCAAAAGGGCGAAAAAGAGATGGAAAAGTAAGAAGATTAGTAAAAAAAAAGTGTACAAATAACATTTCGAGCTACACACGAAAAGCTCCTGTTACCCACTCTACCAGCTGTCAAAACCCTATCCATGTATTTACACCTAACAAAAAACCACTTTTAAATCTGGACTTTCGCACGGAATATCGGCCTTTTGCACAAGGGCCCCGAAATCGGGGGGGCCCTCGGATTCATATATAATTTTATAATATTATATATTTTATTATTTTTAAAAATTTTATATATTTATAATTTAAAAATTGATATATATCCATATTATATATTTTAATATTATTATAATTTATTTATTATATATAATTTTTAAAATTTTTTTTGGGTTTTTCTCGGTTTTGGGGACTGTTTTTTCGATATTGTTTGCTTTCGTTGTCTGTTTTTAAAATTTTCCAAAAACAGTAAAACACAAAAAAAATTCCTTCGCGGGGGTTTTGTTTAATTTCACTTAAACTCTTCCCCTTTTAAAAACCTTTGCGGCCTTTTTCGGGGGGTTCTGTGGCTTTTTTTCCTTTGCCTTGGATGTTTTCTTTCGGAAAAAGTACCCCTGCTTTAAACGTTCTCCCTTTCTCTGGGGTTTTTGTTGTGGGGTTTTTTTTGTTCCTTTTATCTTTTTTCTTTTCATCCCGTTTTTTAAAAAAATCTCTAAATTGGCTTCCCCCCTTGTGTTTTTTTTATTTTTTTTCCCGCTGTTTGCTTTTTCTGTCTTGCCCGTTATCTGGGCTTTTTGCGCTTCTTTTGTCTTTTCTGTTTTTCCCCGCGTTTTTTGGCGGTTGTTGTTTTTTTTCTGCTTTTCTTCGGCCCTCTTTGGGGCTTTCTTTCGTTTTTCCCCGTTTTTTTTTTTGAAAAATTTTGACAAGCATTTACGAAGTTTCAGAATATCATATATACTGTAACCGTCTTTGATAGTCCTAGACCACTATTCTCTTTTTCCCGGGGGGCCCGACAGGGTGCTATGCACCTGGCAATTTCAAAACCTGTCGCTGAACAGTCAAGAGATACTGGCTATGACCTAACCTTTCTTAAGGGTCTCTATCTAGCACACCACACCTCACTGCCAAAGCTTGTTCCACTCCCCCATGTTTTTTTAAAAACATGTTCAATTATTTTTCCTTTTTAAATCTAATCTTATCTAATTGAACCTTCCTTGGTGTCCCACCCATTCATTCACAATTTTTTTTTTTTACCCTTTTTAAAAACCTCAAAAAAGTTAACTCGTCCTCTCCTTACCCATTTATTCACAATTACAAAAATTTTTTATCCCTTTAGAACCTTAATGGTCAATTAAAACCTTTATAATGTTCTAAGAAGTAAAATTTGAGATGTTTCACCCTTTTTTATTACATTTAAATTATCCAAATCCATGAATAATTTGTTTTGCATTCTTCCTGAACTGCCTTAGCGGGTCGTTTATTATCCATTCTATAATAGATCCAAAGGAAGAAAAGGGGAGGAGGAGAAGGAAGAGGAGGAGGCACGAATAAAAAAAGGGGGGAAAGCAGAAAGAAGGGGTTTAAAGAAAGACTTTAAATAAATGGGAATAGAGATATGAAAAGAAAAGAAAAGTAATTTGAGAACAAAAAAGGGCAATGGCTTGAAGTAATTGAAGATTGCAAATAGACCAGAGATAACAGGGGGAGGAGGAGGAGGAGGAGGAGGGGGAGGAGGGGGTGGGGGTCAAATGGTACGGGGCGATGATAATGTATAAAATACCCCCAAACATTTTCGCCCAAAATCATACGAGACTCAGTAAAATTGGGTATCGTCATACCGTAACAAAGTCTCTCGTCCCTTGCCCCAACTTGTACACTGGTCCCCCTACTCTACCAACCTGCCCCTTTGGGCCAAAGCCTTCATCAGGGGTCATCCTCAACCCGGCTTGAGCGGCCTTTGGCTCTCGTTTATCGTTTAAAATTTCGACAGAGAGAGAGGAGAGAAAGAAAGGAGAGAGAGAAGAGAGAGAGAGAAGGAGAAAGAGAGAGAGAGAGGGAGAGAGAGAGAGAGAGAGAGAGGAGAGAGAGAGGGAGAAGAGAGAGAGAGAAGAGAGGAGAGAGAATAAATAAAAAAACAATGAAAAAATGAGTGAGTTAAATATGGGAAAATAAGAAATAAAAAGAGAGAAAAAGAAGGGGAAATTGGGAGAAGGATGAAAAGGGAGGGGTGCAGGTAAAATGGTCCCTTAGGCGGTGGATGCAGTCATTTGACCCACAAGACTTTGCTCCCAAGTCAAAAAACACAAGTCTTTTTGGGTATGAGGTCATACCGAAATGGGGGTCATCTTGCCCCTTTCCAACTTGCCCCCTAGGACAAACCGGAAACCGTCATCAAGTTTTCCCCTTTTCTTAACCACTTGACCGCAAGTTTATCAAAAAAATTGTCGTCAAGAGAGAAGGAAAACAAGGAAGAAGAGAGAGAGAGGAGAGAGAGAGAGAGAGAAAGGGGAGAAAAGGAGAGAGAAAAGAAGAAAAGGAAGAGAGAAGGAGAGAGAGAGAGAATACAAGAAAAAAAGAGAAGGGGAAAAGGGGGAAAAGGGGAGAAAGGATGAAGAAAAATAATAATGGGAATGATAGTGTGGGAAAAAAAATGAATGGGGATATAATAATTTTGGTTATTTAAAATAAGATAGACAATAGAGGAGAAGAGGGAAGAGAGGAGAGGAGAGGGGAGGAGAGGAGAGAGAGAGAGGAGAGAGAGGGAGAGAGAGAGAGAAGAGGAGAGAGAGAGAGAGAGAGAGAGAGAGAAGAGAGAGAGAGGAGAGCCGATTAGACAAAATACTTTTTCGAGCGGAGGAATTGAGCGAATATTTTTTCGGCGGGGGGACGTTAGAGCGAATATTTTTTTCGAGCGGGGGACATTGACAATACTTTTTCGAGGGGAGGACGATTAACGATACTTTTTCGAGCGGAGGCCCGATTAGAGCGAATTTTTTTTTCGAGCGGGGACGATTAGACAATACTTTTTCGAGCGGGGACGATTCGAGCGAATATTTTTTTCGCGCGGAGGCGTTCCAGCGAATCTTTTTCGCGCGGAGGCATTGGGAGCGCTATTTTTCGAGCGGAGGCGATTCAGCAAAAATACTTTTTCGCCGGGGGAAAACGATTCGCGACAAACTTTTTCGAGCGGAGGCGATTCGAGGAATACTTTTTGGGCGCTAGAACGTTTCGAGCGAATACTTTTTCGCGCGGGGACGATTGGCGACTACTTTTTCGAGCGGAGGACGATTCGGCAAAAATCCTTTTTCGAGCGGGGAAGATTCGGCGAATACTTTTTCGAGGGGAGGACGATTAGACAATACTTTTTCGAGCGGAGGACGATTCGACAAATACTTTTTCGAGCGGAGGACCAAATTTAGTTTCCCCTTAGTTTGCCTACGGAAAATTTCCCTAAGTTAAATTGTGTGTTTAGTTTTTAGATAAAAAGGGATTATTTTATTTTTTAAAAATTTTTTTTACCTTTTTCACTTTAACAAATTTTAGTATATTTAATTTTAAAATTAAATTTTTTTGCCTGATATGCCAAGTGTCTTTGGCGAAAAGTTTTCAAACCAAAAAAAATTTAAAAAAACCCAAGATGACGATGTCCCTTTTCACCCTAAAAAATTCGTATATTAAATAATTATTTAAAAATAATACAATTTTTATATATATATATATATAATAATTTTATAAATAAAAAATATAAATATTTTAAAATATAATATATATTTTATATATATATCTAATATATATATTATAATATTATATATATTATTATATATATATATATATATATTTTATATATATAAAATATATATTATATAAATAAAAATACAAATTTATTTATATATATTTATTTTTTATATATTATATATATATAATATATTATAATATAATTTTTATATAATATATATTATATAATATATATATATATTAATATATATATATATATATTATATATATATATATATATATATATAATATATATGTATATATTATTATATATAATATTATATAAAATATATATAATATATATATATTATATTTATATATATATGTATATATATATATATATAAATATATATAATATTTAATATTTTAATATATATTATTATATAATAATAGTATATATATATATATATATTATATTTAATATATATATATAAATATATATATAAATAAAAATATTTTTATAATTTTATTTTAAATTTTTAAATATAGGATATAGATCGCTATAAAATTCGTTCATGATTGAACTGTCCCGTTTCCCAAAGTTACACGATTATGTATACCTTTTNCTCTCCTCTCTCTCTCTCTCTCTCTCTCCCCTCTCCCCCCCCCCCCCCCCCCCCCCCCCCCCCCCCACACAAAAATAGTAAAAATATAGATACTTTTTTAAAAATACAGAAAACTTATATAATCATAAAATCCGATATAAAAGTCCAACAAAGTACTTTATCAATATTGGCCTATGTTTCGGTTAAAACAAAATTTATAAGCAAGTTGTTAAAATTTAATTTGCACATGACAAAAAAAAATCGCTCAAAACAGGTAAAACACATAATATTTGAAATAATATCACAAGTAAAAACTTTGTAATAGTATTTTGTTTACCTTGCTTTTAATTTTGAGACAAAGGGAAAATAAGACACAGAAACACAGGACAAAAAAGAAACAAAAAGGGAAATTGTAAAATACATAAAAAACACAGGACAAAAACTCATGAAACAAATAAAAACATTTAAAATTAAAACACACTGTACAAAACATCACACAAAAACAAAACTAGAAAACTTGCAAACTGATTGAAAACTTAACATATTTTAACTCAAACACGAGCCATAAAACACATGAAACAATGACAAAAATTAAAAAAAAAAAACATAGGAAAAAAAAAAAAAAACTTTAAAACATTTATACCATGAAAACCCTGACCCAAAAAAAACTTTCAAACAAAAAATTAAAAACCATACAAAAATTCCCACATGGGAAAATAAAACATAAAAAAACATATAAAACAATTAAAACGGAAAAAGAACAAAAAAAGACCCTGAAACATTTCACACAAATTTCAGACAATCTTACCAAAAAAAACCCTAAAGGAAACAAAAACAAAACAGGAAAATGAAACAACACATTCATCACATGGAAAATAAAAAAAACAACACATGAAAACATTTATCACAGAATTTGACAGATGAAAACAATTAATCCAGGAACATGAAAGATGCAACGCATTCATCAAGGGGAAAAATGACACATGCAAACTTTCATTTTGGAAAACAGGGACACATGAACGCATTCATCAATAAAACATGATTAGCAACACTTAATCACAGGGAGCATGACACGGAAAGACATGACACATGCAAACATTCATCACATGGAATATACAGATGCAACACATCATACTGGAATTTGAACATGAACACATTCTTCAAGGGAAAACACGACACAGTCATCAGTCATCCCCCCTGTGAATAAAAGAGGGGGGGGGAGTGAAAAAAATGGGAGGGGGGGGAAAATTGGAGAGGGGAGGGTACGTAGAGAGAGAGAGAGAGAGAGAGAGGAGAGGAGAGAGAGAGAGAGAGAGAGAGGAAGAGAAGAGACTTCCCCCTTCATCAAATTATAAAGAAAGGAAAACGTAAGCTCACCCCTTCTCCTTGATTTTCTCACTTTCCCTTCCCCTCCTCTTTTCTCCCTCCCTCCCCCCACCATCAAATTTTTTTATCTCATTTGCGTCACCTTCCCCCCCTCTTCCTTTTTGTTTTGTTTTTGCTTTACTCCCTTTCTCCCCCCCTTTCCTTCTTCTTTTTTTTTTATTCCCCGTCTTTATTTTCTACCCTTTCTTCATGCTTACTTTCTTCTTTCTGGTGTTCTACATCTTTCATCGTTCTATCTTCCCTTTTATTTGTTTGTCTTCCTGCCCTTTCTTCCTTCCTCCCTTTTCGTTATTTTTCCTTTCTATTTTTTCAGTTTTTCCCCCTCTTTCCCCCTTTCCCCCTTCTCTATTCTATCCTTCATTTTTTTTCTCAAATCCAGCTCTCTCTGACTTTCTCTTTCTTCTACGCCCCTTCTTTCCTCATTCTATCCCCCTGCCCTCTCTCCCCCCTTCTTTCTTTTAACACTCCATCAATCACAGTGGGTGGTAAGCTGCCTCTCTCTCACACCCACTTAACCCCCCCCCCCCACCCCGCCCCACACCCCCCAAAAATCTCTCCCCTTTTTTTTTTCCCCTGGCGGCTTGGGTCTCTCTCTCTCTCTCTCTCTCTCTCTCTCTTTTCTCTCTCTCCTCTCTTTCCGTGGCCACCGAGGGGGACACTCTCTCGGGGGCCACGCTCTTCTCTCTTCTCTCTCTCTTCTTTTCCTCTCTCTCTTTTCTCTCTCCCCCCCCCCCCTTTCCCTTTTCCCTTTTTTTACCCCCTTTAAGTACATTATGTGCCAAGCCCAATATGCTCCCTCCTCATCCTACCCCCACAATAACAGATCCCTAAAAACCCCCCATTCCTCATTTCCCCCTTTCCTCCTCAAACCGGCATCCCCAAACCCACCCCCTTAATTTATACCCCCAATCCCCAGTCCCCCCCAAAACCCCCTTTCCCCCCATTTAAGTGCCTCACGCATCACAGGCGCCTCGCTATTCCTGCTTCCCCTTCGGGAAGCCGGACGTCAGGGGGGAAAACCCCCCTTTTTTCAGATCAATTTTTCTCACCACCCGGGGGAAGGGAAGGAGGGAGAGAGGGAGGGAAGGAAAGAGGAAAAAAGGGAGGGAAGAAGTGACTTGTGTTGACCTCTGACCTTGGTAGATGTACCGTAGATAACACTATAGTCGCCAGGTGCAATAATGTCGCCAGGCGCCATATTTTAAGAATTACAGCATCACTACTGAATTGTATGTGCCACTGAAGATGATACACAGTAGTTTATATCATGACTGTATAATCTACCATGTTTTCAGCGTTGTTTTGTATCTGCAACTATATACTGTTTCAAATTTCACTACTCGTTTTTTTTCGGGGGACGACGACGGCGGGAGGACATTCAGACCATAAACACTAATTGGCATCCTTAGTGTAGCTTCGTTACCAATGTCGCCACACGGTTTTATTTTTGTAATTTGTTTATTCATAGTCATACTATGACACAGATGAAGACACCAAATGACACAGACTCTCCAGATAGCCCCTACTAGCTTACCTGAAATCATGGATGTAGAAATGTAAGTATTAACGCCACCAGACGTCTGTAAATAAAAAATAATACGTTGTCCTAGCGACTTTAGTGTTATCTACGGTAGAGGAGAAAGAGGAGAAATAGAAGAAGAAGTTGAGGAGATTAAGGACGTTGATGCAGTGAAGCACGATAAGAATGTCAAGAAAAAAACAGATGGAAAAGGAGAGAGAAGGAGGATGAGGAGGAAATAAAGGAGATGAAGGATGACAAATAATAAACATAGAGACAAGGTCGAAAACGAGATGAGAGTAAGAAGATTAGTACATGAAAAGTGTACAAATAACATTTCGAGCTACACACGACAGCTCCTGCTTACCCACTCTACCAGCTGTCATCCCTATCCATGTATTTACACCTAACAATAGACCACTGTAAATCTGGACTGCGCACGGAATATCGGCCTGTTGCACAAGGGCCTGAAGT
>JACEEZ010012666.1:0-12500 GCA_016584305.1 Chionoecetes opilio | reverse complement strand
AATGGTACAGAGGCGATTGATAATGTAGTCAAATGATCCCCAAGACATTTTCGTCCCAAATCATACGAGACTCAAGTCAATTGGGTATCAGGTCATACCGTAACGAAGTCATCTCGTCCCTTGTCCAACTTGTACACTGGTCATCCCATACTCTAGCCAACCTGTCCCTTGGCCAAGCCTTCATCAAGCGGTCATGCCTCAAGCCGGCTTGAGCGGCCTTGGCTCTCGTTTATCGATTAAATTTCGACAGAGAGAGAGAGAGAGAGAGAGAAAGAGAGAGAGAGAGAGAGAGAGAGAGAGAGAGAGAGAGAGAGAATGAAAGAAACAATGAGAGAGAATGAGTGAGTTAATGAGAGAGAATAAGAGAATAAAAAGAGAGAATGAGAAGAGGGAAATTGGGAGAGAGGATGAGAGAGGATGAGAGATAGATAAGTAAAAGAAAAAGAGAAAAAAAGGAATGGGGGAAGATGTAATGAGAGAGAATGCGAGTAAAAGGAGAGGGAAAAAAGAGAAGGGGAAGGGAGCTAATAAGAGAAGAGAGAGAGACAACATACAGAAAAAATACAGGGAAAAAAGGGAAAGGATGGGAAGGAAGAAAAAAAACTAAAATTTTTTTGCCCCAAACAGTCTTTGAAATTTTTTTATGATATTTTTTAGCGTGCACACACCACCCCCACCACACACACTTTTAAAAAAAAAACTCTATGTGTGTGGCTAGTAAAAAGGCCCTCCCCCCCCCGGTTCAAAACCCCGAAAGAAATTTCCCGGGGGGGCCGTCCGGGGGGGGGAAAAGAAGGGAAGGGGGGGAAAGAAATTGGGCGGTTTCTTTTAAAACCCCGGCCCAAAAAGCCCCTGGGTCCCCAAAACCCCAAAAAGGGCCCAGTAAAATGGAAAAGGAAAAAAATTTAAAACCGGGGTTTGGGGGTTTGGTATTTTTTAAGGGTTTTTTTTTTTTCTTAAAACCCGCCTTTCCCGGGGAATTGTGGTTTGGGTTGTTGGTTGTGCCCCCTGCTCTTTTGTTTCAAAATTTTTCACCCAAAACCCCCCCCCCCCACAAAAAAAAAAAGGGGTTGGGTTAGGTTAAAAAAATTTCATTTTGAGGAAGCTCCGGGGGTAAAACGGGTTTGGGAATAGGGTAAAAGGTCTAAAGAAATTAATTAAGGTGGTCTTTCCCGTAAAACAAAAAAAAAAAAGTTTTTAAAAGGTTAATTTTTGACAAAAAAATTTTAAAATTATTAATTTTTTAAAAAATTTTAAAAGGGGAATTTTTAAAAAATTAAAAATTTTTAAAAAACCCTCCGGTTTTGGGTTGGGTTTTTTTCCCTTTTTTAAATTTCTTTCCCCCCCAAATTAAAACATATTTAAAACAAAAAACAACCACACAACCAAAAAACACCCCAAACCCAAAAAAAAAGGGTTGGTTATTTGGAAAAAGGCATTTTGAAATTTTGGCCCCGGGTGACAAAAAGGGAAAAAATAGGCAAATTTTTTTTTTTGGAATTTTCCCCATCCCCTCGGGCCAAAACCCACAAAACCCCCAAAAAACCCCCACTTTTATTAAGATTGGACAAAGTTGGTTTGTAAATAAAAAAAACAAAAGGAAATAAAAACAAAATTGTTTTAAAAACTTTGCAGTCAGGATTTTTTAAAACCAAAATATTTTATTTTTCCGCGGGTTTTTATACATATTTCTAACAAAAAAAAAAACAAAACACACAAACAAAACACAAATTTCCCCGGCCGATGGCCCCATTAAACGGGGGTAATTTTGGAAGATTAGAATTTGGGAACCTTTCGCGCTTCCGGGGGAAAACTAAAAATACGGGCTTTTTACTGTCCCCCTGACCAAACGGTTGGTATGTTTTAGGTCCCCCCATACCCAAAGTTTGTAAATAATTAAAATTTTTAAAGGGCCATTTTGGAGGGTAAAAATTTTGGCGATCCCGGGCCCACTGCGGGGAAAAGGGCCCAGGGTAAATCAAAAATTTGTGGTTTTCCCGGGTTTGACCCGAAAACTCATTTGAACCCAACCCCCCCACACACTTCCCCAAAAACTTTGGCGTTTTGGTATTAATAGGTCCCGGTTATTTTTAAATTAATCCTTATTTTTAATAAAATAATTATTTAAATAATTTTTATTTTATAATACCAAAAAATATAATAATATAATATAATAAATTTTAATGGGGGTAAAAGAATTAATAAATAAAATTTTTTTAATATCGAATTCGGGTTTCCCCAAAGGGGACACTTCAACTTGGGGTTGTTTGGTCCCCGTTTAAAAGAATTGGATATAGGCTAAAATATTAAAAAAATAATATACTATATTAAAAAAAAATTAAAAGGGAATTTAAAATATTTTAAAATAAAATAATTTATATTATATAAAAAATAATAAATAATAAAAAAAATAAATTTATATTAAGGGCCCTTTGGGTTGGAATGGCCTTTTGGGGTTTTTGGAAGTTGGCCAAAAGACAATTGGAAAAATATTTCGGGAAAAAAATTTAAATTTTAATCAAAAAGCGCAACATCAAAAGTTTAAATTTTAAAATAAAAAATATTTTTTTAAAATCAAAAATTTTTTAAAAAAGGAATTTTTAAAAAAATTTTAAATTTCCCCTTGGGTGGTTGCTTGGATTAGGAATGAATGAAAAAGGGGTTAAATCCGGAGTGTGGGGGTTTGCAGATTGGAAAATGGAAAGGGGGTCAAGAAATTGAAAAAACCTTTTTTGTCGGGGCCCAAGGGGGTTTTTAGGAATTCCCCTTTTTGTTCCAGGGTATTCCCTTAATGGGGTTTTAATAAAATATTTGAAAAAGGGGGCTTTAAAGGTTGAGCTTAATTAAGGTGAAGGGAAATTTGAATTGTAAAAAAAATTTAAAAATTTGGGGGTTTAAAGATTTTTTTGGTGTCGGATTTTTTTCGAAGGGTGAAATTTGAATCCGTAAAAGGGAAAAAAGGGTTTTAATTAAAAAGTTTTTATTTGGGGGGTTTTTCCCGGGGGGGGTTTGGTTTTTAAAAAAATTAAAAAAATTTTTGGTTTGGGAAGGTTTTTAATTAAAATTTGATAGATTTTTTAAAAATTGTAAAAAAGGGGGTTTAAAAGGAAAAATTAATAAACATTTTTCAAATTGGGGTTTCCTTGTTAAGGGGGAAATTTTAAAATTTTAAAAATTTAATTTTCCCCAAATTTTTTGGGGGTACCCTTAAAAATTTTGAAAAACCATTTAAAATTTAAAGGAAAAAATTTAAAAAACTTTTAATCTAATTTTTATATATAATTAAATAATTTTTATTTTATTTTCCAAAAATTTAAGGGAAAATTAATTAAATTAAAAAAATTTTAAAAAAGTAAAAAAATACACACTTTTAGGGAATATTATATATTTTTATTTTAATATATAATTAAAAGAATATATATATAAAGAATATATATATATATTTATATTAATAGAAATCATAATAATATATAATATAATATTAAAAATATAATATATATAATGTGTTATAATATTTTAAAAATTTTAATATAAAAATATATATATATATACATAATTATATATATATATATATATATAATTTTTTATTTTAAAAAAATATTATTAATATAATATATATTTATGGGATAATAATATATATATATTATTTATATATAAATTATACATATATTAATAAAATATTTATATATATTTTAATATATATAGATATATATATATATATATAATAAATTTTAAAATATATAGATTATATATATATATTTTTAATATATACATTATTTATATAATATATATAAATTTTAATTTTATATAATAAAAATCAAAATATATATATATGTATATTTTATATATATAAAAATTTTAAAATATATATATAAAATATATATAAAATATATATTTTAATATATATTTATTATATATATAATATATATATTTTATATATATAAAAATATATATATAATATATATATATATAAATTTTAATTATATATTATATATATATATATTATTTTATATAAAATATAATTTTATATATTTTATATATATATAATATTTTTATATTTTAATTTTTAAAATTAATTTTATATAATAAAAGATATTTTTATATAAAATATATATATATTAATTAAAATTAATATCTATATTATATTTTTATAAATATATGTTATTTATATTTTAAAAATATATTTTTATAATATATATAAAATATATTTAAAATTTATATAATATATATTTTGTATATATATTATAGGGTGTATAATAGTATATATATTATATGTGTAAAATTATATATTATATATATATATATAAAAGGGGGGAAAAATTATAGATATAGTTTAAATAAAATATAGAATAGTTTATATATGATATATATATATTATAAATAGATATTAATTATATGAAATATATTATATATTTTGGGTGTTAAGAAATAATTATATATAGATAATAAATATTTTATATAATATATAATAAATTAAAATTATATATATAATAAAATATATTTATTAATATATATAGGGTTTTAATTATAATATATGTTGTATATATTTTAAAATATATATATTATAATATATATATAAAATTTAAAATTTTATATAATATGTGTAAAATATATATTTTTGGGGGATAATATATTTTATAGGGGTATATTTATATAAAATTATATATATAATATATTTTATATATATTATATTATATATATATATTTTATAAATAATATATATATATATATTTTTAGATATATATATAATATATATATATATATACTATTATATATATAATTATTTTATAATATAGAAATTATATTATATGTATATATATATTTTATATATATATATGTATATATATAATGGGGATATATATATAAATATATATTTTGGGTGTATAATAATAAAATATATTGTGTTATTTTAATAATAAAATAATAGGGGAATAAATAATATTAATTATAATATTATATATATTATATATATTTTATTTTATATATATTTTGTGTTAATATAAATAAAACAATATTAATTATATATATATATATATATTATAAAAAACAAAAGGAAAACCCGGGAAAAGCTAAAAACTCCACGTGGTAGTTCCTCCCTGTTCCCTTAACAGTACCTACATCCATTTTCACCCCCCAACCCAATGAAAGGTCTAGACTTTTTTTTTAAGTTCCTTATTGATTTCCGCACTAATACCTGACGACTTTAGGGGGATTCCCCTAAAAGTACCAACCCCCAATTTTTGAACTAGTTTTATACTATTATGTTCTTTGAAGTGTCATCTTTATGAACAGTCGGTACCAAAAAAGCATAACCCCGGCGTTGGAAAACCTTAGTGGTCGGGAAAAAAGCCCCTTTCACAAAATTCTAGGGGTAGGGGCGCAGTATTGGGGGCGACTCGTTTTTCTCGCGAATAACGTGGGGGCAAATCGTAGGGAATGTGGATAGTCTCATCAAGTGTATTTAAGTATGAGAGTGTGGCAGGGTTTGCGATGTGTCTTGGGGATTGGTGCGAGGGGGTGTAAATTTTGGGGGATGTTTTAAAAATTTGGGGCCCCGCAAGTACGCCCTTTTTGGGGCTTAGCGGACGCCCTAGCGGGGCATAAGTGTATATATAATTTTATATTTTATATAATATATTATATATAATTTTATATTTTATATTAATAGATTTTATTAGGGGTTTTAAAAATTTTAACAAAATATAGAAGATATATTAATATTAAGGGATATGTAAATATTTTTTTAAAATTTATATGTGTATATATATATATATATATTATAAAATATATTTTAAAATATTATATAAATATTAGTATAAAGATATATATTTTAATATATATTTATAAAATAAAGATATATATATTATATAGATATATATATAAAATTTTATAAATTTTTTGTATAATAATAACTTTTATATATATATATATATATATAATTTTTATTTCCAATATGGAAAAATAATTTGATAAATACAATAATAGATATATATTTTTATATATATATACTATATATGTATAATACTATAATTAAATAATATATTTAAAACAATTTAATATATAAAATATAAAATATAATTAAAATATATATATTATATAATCTTTTTATATTAAAATATTAAATTATTTATATATATTTTTATATATATAATTAAAATTTTATATATATTATATATATATATATTAGATTCTCTCTTTCTCCCCTTCTCTCTCTCTCTCTCTCTCTCTCTCTTTCTCTCTCTCTCTCTCTCTCTCTCTCTCTCTCTCTCTCTCTCCTCTCTTCCCCTCTCTCTCTCTTTTTCTCCTCTCCTTTTTTTTACTTCTTTTCTCTCTCCCCCTCTCTCTCCCCTCCAAAAACCCGAGTATAAAATAACCATTATTAATATTTTCCTGTAAACCTCCGGGTAAAAAAAGTTTATCATTATTTATTGAATTTTTTATTATTATTTTTATTAATTTGGAAAACCATCTTTTTTATAGGTCTGGAGATGGAATAGGTGAAGAGAAGAGAGAGAGAGAGTGAAAGGAAAAGAGTAGAAAAAGAGATGAGGAAAGAGAGGGGGAGAGAGAGATGAGGAAAGAGAGGAGAGATAGAGATGGGGAAAAAAAGGGAAAAAGGGAAGGAAAGGAGAGAGAGTGAGGAAAGAGAGAAAAAAGAGAGAGATGAGCAAAGAGAGAGAGATGAGGAAAAAAGGGTTTCTGGGGTTCGACACTAGGCTCCGCCCACAGGAGGGAACAAAACGAGAACTTTACCTTTTCCCCGGGGCTTTAAGGTTTTAGAATGCCGGGGGAAGAAAAAGGGCCCGACCCCTGCATATCCCCCCCAAAAAATCGACCCCTATGGCCCCGCACGGTCTGGCCAGGGTCAAAGAGGGGTCAAATCGGTTTTTTCCCCAAAGAAACATTTTCAAAACCCGCCGGTGTATGGAAGAACTCTCCCGAATCAGAATCGTAAAGAGAAAAGCAGGAGGGGGGAAATTGGGGGGCAGGAGAAGAATAGGGGGGTGAGAGAAGCGAGGCTAGTATGAAAAGAAAAGGGCAGGGGCTTAACCCAAGCGCTGTTCTGTTTTTTAAAGTGGGGGGGCTTGTGACTGTACCTCATCCCCACTCAGTCCATCGAGAAAAAACCCCGCTGGGGGAAACAGGAGGGGAAAGGGGGGGGGGGGGGGGGAAAAAAGGTGCCCCTTTACACCCTCCAAGGCAGCACCAGGCGCCCCGCCCGACGCCCGCACGAGGGACCCCCGGCCGTCCGTCTCCCAGAACAAATTTTTTTTGAAAAAAACGCCAAAATTTTAATTTGATTGGGAAAAATCAAATTTTGTTTTCATAAATTTTAGCGTGGTTTTCAATGTTTTTATTGTGGCAACATAAATATGAGTTGATTACATAAAGTTTTAAAGGTACATAGTTTAAATTTTTTAAATTTAAAAATATTGGGATTGGCTTTTGGGTCCCCCGGGGGGGGGAGGTTTGTGTATTTTGGTCGCGAGGGAGGGTGTATGTGGAAGGGGGGGGGTGGGGGGGGTTTTGCGTTGGGGTCCCCGAAATTTTTGGCCCTCGTGGTGTTTGGGTATTTGGTTTTGGGGCGTAAAAAAGAAAAAAGGGGGCGGTCACGTGGGCCACGGGGGCCCAAAGTTGGCGCGTTTTTTCTGGCTATGTTTGGGTTTGGGCGGGGTATATAGGCGGGGGGGGTTTTGGGGTTGGGGTCAAGAAGGTTGATGTTTGGTGTGAGATTAAATTTTCGGGGGGTTTAAAGGGAAACTATAATGGTGGATATTTCGTCGTGGTATTTTGGAAGGGCAAGTTGTTTTGGGGGTTCTATTGTGGGGAATATGTTCAAAGGAGGTTTTTGTTTGGGTGTCTCGTGTAGCTCGCGGGCAGGGTTTGAAGTTTTTTGCCATTTTAAAATTTTTGAGCAAAACGTAGGCCTTTATTTTTAAGGTTTGTAGTTTCAGGTGGTTGGGGAGTTTTTGCTGTTAAGGGGGAGGGGCCCCAAGGGGACAGTAAGTTAAAAGTGGTTTGTACTATTTCTTTAAAAAGATGAAGTTTAGTTTCTCGGGGGCGTTTGGGGAATATATATAAAACTATGGGAATGTTCTAGCGTGGGCCGCCTTTGGGTAAATGTTTTTTTAAAACGGAGGAAATTATCTATGTTGAGTCCCAGAAACCTTATTTTTTTCCTAGGGGGATTTGGGGTGGCGTTTTGGGAGGAAAGGGTAGAGGAAAAATTTGGTTTTTTGGTCTCTGTTCCCTTTATGTTGAAGTATGTTTTTGTTGTTTTCTTTGGGGGAAAAGAGGGTGCGCCATTTGAGCTCCCAAAAAGGGTTGTGGTGGGGGAGGGTTTGTTTTGTTTGACGCCGTGGAAAATTTCCCAGTGTTTTTTGCGCGTTTTGGGGTTTTGGGGACGTCATCGGCCCTATTTGGGTGGTAAATTTTTTCGGTGTCTGGGGTCCGGTTTAAATCTCGTGGGTACAAAGTTGTTTGAGTGTTGGGGAGGGGGAACAGAGGCCCTTTAGGAACGCCTGGGAAAAGGGGAAAAGGGGAGGGGTAGGTGTGTTTTGGGGTTTTAATTTTTAATTTGGGCGGTCCCGGGGGAAAGGAAAAGAGAAGGCGTTGGGTTTAAAAGGGGGGAAAATTTAAATTGTTGCAAATTTTTAAAAATTAAACCCCCTGTTCCCGGGCAGTGTCAAAAACTTGTTTTACGTCCTTTGGGCACGAGGGGTGTTCTGAAGTGGGGGGAATGGATTAAAGGGAGGCAAGAATGGTGTTTAGGGCGTCTTCCGGGAGAATCCCCTTCTGGGAAAACCCCAATTTTTTTGGGGAGGGGGAAGTTTTAGGTTTTAGAGGGCCCCAGCTTTTAATTTTTTAATTTTCTCGAAGGGTTTTCCCCAAAATTCCAGGAGGGTTTAAGGGGGGAGGGAACTGTTGGGGGGGTGTAAGTTTTTTTTGGTTTTTGGGATGAGGATAGTGTGGCATTTTTCATTGTTTTGGGGGGGGGGAAAAAATTTTTCCCCAGTAGCAAACGTTTCGTTGTAAAAATTTTTGGGTTTGGGGAAAAAAGAGATGCACATTGCGAGTTGTCTTGTCATTGGGCCCTGTGATCCCTGTTGGGCCTGGGGGGCCCCGGGGTGGGGTGGTTTTAAGAGGCGGCGATTCCCTTTCCCCGGGTGGGGGAGGTGAGGAGGTGTTGGTATTTTAAAAGTGGATGTGTCGATTTTTGTTGAGCGGGAGGGTGTCTGCTTGGGTGTTTTGCATGTGGTATGATGGTGGTTTTAAAATGGTTTTTACTGGGTTTTAAAGTGGGAGGGAGGGGTGGGGGTTTGAAAAAAAACCCGCTGCCAATGTTTCTTTTTAAAAAACGACCACTTGAAGAGGGTTTAGTGACTCGTGTGTTTTGGGGCTTGTAAAATGTTCCAAAAATTTGGGCCTTGTTTACCTGGGGTTAGAATTTTACGCCAAAAGTGGGGGGGTTAGTGTTTCTTTAATGAAGCCCCTGTTTTTTTTTTTTGTTATTTCCAATATGTATTGTGATCGATAGTTAAGTATCAAGAAATTTTTCTACGGAGTATGTTTATGTCTCTGTATACTGGGATTTGGGTTTTGGTAAAATTTTTTGAAGGGCGGTTTTTTAGCATATAAGTAGGCGTTGGGCCTGATTGGGGTTTTTTAAAAACCCTGGATATCTTTTTGGCGTTTCTTTGGTATGTGTGGGCGCCCGCCGTTGGATTTCTCGGTGTATGGGATCGATGGGGCCGGGGGCGATGGTGGGGGTTGGGTGGCCCTTTGAGTGGTGGTTTGGGGGGTTTTTAGGATTTTCCCCGTGTGTTTTTTTTTTCGTTCCAGTTTGGGTTTTTTTTAGTCTGGGACTGGGGGGGATGAAGTTAAAAAGGGGGGCCCATGGGGTTTTTGGATTACGGAGGTAAAAAAGGTATTTTGGGTTTTTGGAACCCCATAGCGGTTTCCCTTTGGGGGAGGTGGGGGGGTGGTAGGTGGGACTGTCTGTTGCTGAAAATAGAAACTTGGGCGGCCTGAGCCCCTTTTTGGGTGAAACAGGTTTGAAGTCCGGGGGGGCCCAGAAATCTTAGGCGGTTTTTAAAGTGGGGAAATTTTGGGGAAGTTTGGGGGCCGTGTGGGTTTAAGGGATTGTGTTGGAAAGCTGTGTGTTTAGCATTGAGGGGCAGCGAGGAGGTAAAATGGGATATGGGTGTGTTAAAAAGTTGGGTTTTAGGCGGCGGGTGGGAAATCCAGCGTTGGGCGGGCGTTTTTTTTGTTTGTGGCCACTATTAGGCCCCTGTAATGTGTTTTATTTTTGTTGGGAGGAAATGCGGGGGGGCCAAATTTTGGGGGGAAATTTGTCTGAGGGTGGATTTTTCGAGGATTTGCAAAAGCCGGGCGTGGGGGTAAAAAGTGTTTTTGTTTTTGCCGTAAAATTTTATGGGGTTAGGAGGGTGCCAAAAGTGTGGTTGAGGAGAACTTTTTGTAGGGGGCAAGGGGAGGATGAATTTTGGGGGAATCATGTGTCTATTTTTATGGTAGCTGCGAAGTTTAGTTTTTTGATTTTTGCATGGTGGTAGCTGGGTAAAATTTTTATGTCCCACTTACGCTGCGAGAAAAAGGGTGGTTGGCGGCTTTAGGGGCCCCGGGAAGGGGTGCTCGGGAAAAACCCTTTTTAAGGGAAAATTACGAGGTTTGGGACCAAAAACCTTAAAGAGGGGGGTGAGGGAGATTTCTCGTACCAAAACCGTCACCCCGTAAAGGTTTTTCGGTGGCCTCTGGGTGGGGAAAATGGGATATTCTAGGGAAAATGGGGGGGGAAAATTTTGCTAAACCCAAACACAGAGCAGCCGGGCCCCCCCCTGCGCGGGTTTATCTAGCCCAAACATCATGCTCTAGCTGTTTCAGGGAAACCCGATAAATAAAATTTAAAAAAGGGCTTCAAATGGGCCCTGTTTGTAAAAAACGGCTCCCCTTTTGGGGGGGTCCCGCGGGAAAGCTTATTTTAAACCAAAAAAACCTACAAAACTTTAACCCCAAACCTATCAAAAACTTAAAACCAACCCAAAACCCCGGACCTTAAAAATAACTTAACCTAAAATAAAAACTAGTTTGCCCGGGTTGAGCTAAAATTGGCGGGGTTTTCCCAAATTTGGGCGATTTAAATCACTATTTGCCCGAATGTTACGAAATACATAGCTTTCCCCATTTGCCTTTCGCGTAATATTCTCCCACTGATTACTACAGAGACGTACCCGGGGGTTATCCCTTTGATGCGCTGATCATAGGTTCGAGTCTAGCGTGCCGAAATTAGTATCTATAGACCACTGCTTGCCCGCGACGTATGTATGCCGTTATCGTGGCCCTGGCCGGTACTTGTTATAGTGGACGAGAACTGCGCGTTCGCTCTTTAGGTCAGACAAGACACACGGGGGGGCTAACCCCTCACTGTGACACACGTGACACTTGTGTGCAAGGATAGTAAACTTTATAATATTCCTTGCTTGTGGTATACGTGGCGTGTGTACTAGTACGTCAGACATTTGATACCCCCACCACCACGGATCATTATAGCGGCCAAACTTGTATAAGAACTATACGTTTTGATTCAAGAAGTCGACCGATATATATATTTAATATATAGGGTTTGCCCTGATATGAATTTATTACAAGTACTATAGGTATTGTATGTTAAATATGATATATATGGAGTCAATGAAGCAATAAACACATCACATTTCAAACAGGCAAGCATGAAATGGGGTCTATAATACACAATAAACATAAAGTATAGTGATACAAATTGGTAATTTATTGTTTGTTGACGTCTAGCCGCTTTCAAATTTCACTCCCTTAGGGAGTTAAGGGGGCTCCCGACCACCCTTAGCCCCGCGGTCCCGTAGCAAGTGAAAAATGGTTTGAGCATCTCCCTTAGAGGCGCTACGAGGTAAAAGTCCCTTTGGGGGGTAATTACGGGCCCGTAACTCATTCGAGCATCTCTGCCTTGATCGCAGATCAGGGCGAATTTCCTCATAAGCTGAGGTGACATAATGGGGGGGTGTGATGGAGGTTTTCTTCTGAGGCTGTGTGGGTTGGTTGTCCACTGGGGGCATGGGAGCAAGGGCGACATGGGAGGTAATGGCGCGCGGGCCGAGATGGGGGCTGTCCGCCGGAGACACGGGTGGGCATAGGAGCCGCGTGGGCCGGTGGTGGGAGGGGGTGTGGCGGCAGGGGAGGGGATACATCTGCGTTCCCCCTGCAGTGGTTGGCTCACAAGTCAACGCCTTTGGCCGGGAGGGGGTTTTGGCGGTAGGGAGGGACGCTACTTTGAGTCCCCAGAGTTTGGCGCGCAAGACAGTGTTTCGTTGGTCTGTTTCCCCGTCTGTGCTTGATGGAGAAAGAGAGTGCAAGGGAGAGGGAGGGAGAGAGTGCCTCTGAGGAGGCCTTAGATGGGGAGGGGGAACAGGAGGGGGAGGGGGAGGGGGAAGGGAAGGGGGGGGGGGCGG
>JACEEZ010012664.1:0-13904 GCA_016584305.1 Chionoecetes opilio | reverse complement strand
CTCTTCCCCTCTCTCTCTCTCTTTTCTCTCTCTCTCTCTCTTTTCTCTCTCTCCTTCTCTCTCTTTTCTCTCTCTCTCTCTCTCTCCCCTCTCCCTTGACGTAAAATCAATTATGTATTTTAATTCTTGTCTTTTGCATTTATTGTGTTAGCCTCTCTGCCTATTGTGTCTTTTTTTGTTTTTATTTGTTTTATGTTTCAGTTGTTGGGAAAAAGTCATGCATATATATCGCTTTGTTATTTTATCATATATGCAGTTGTGTAGCTTTTCTTTGTTATTTTGTATGCCTCTTATTGGTAACAAAAGTCGTAACAACCTCACACAGAGACAAAAAAAAAATATGGTTGTGTAAGAAATAAATAATGAAATGAGAAAAAAAATGTATGAAAAAATGTTAAAAATTAAAAAAAAAAAAGAAAAAGTTAATGAAAAAAAGTAATTCATTGAAGGCCATTGAGGAAAGAGACGTGGAAAAAAAGTCTGAAAAAATGAAATAAAAAATAAAATAAAAAAATGCAACGAAAAATTATATGAAAAAAGTAATGAATTGAATGTCATTGACGAAAAACATGAAAAATAATGTCTGAAAAAATGAAATAAAAATGTATAAAAAATGAAAAATTATATGAAAAAAGTAATGAATTGAATGTCATTGACGAAAAACATGAAAAACAATGTCGGAAAAATGAAATAAAAATGTATAAAAAATGAAAAAGTAAATAAAAACAGTAATGAATGAAAAACAATGTCTGAAAAAATGAAATAAAAATGTATAAAAAATTAAAAATTAAATGAAAAAAGTAATGAATTGAATGCCATTGACGAAAAACATGAAAAATAATGTCTGAAAAAATGAAATAAAAATGTATAAAAAATGAAAAATTATATGAAAAAAGTAATGAATTGAAGGAAAACCATTGAGAGAAAAAGAGACATTTCAACTTTTTTTTCTTGAGTTTATTGATTTATTTATTTGTTCTCGCCACAACTCAAAAGTCTGGACAGCCCTTAAGGCAAAATTTGTTTCATATCGACAACAACAAATACCAACTCTGTCTTCAAACTTTTCCACCGCCAAGACGAGGAATATCCATTTCCAAAGTTTTTTTCCCTTTAAAATAGCCCTTTTCCTTTTCCCTTTTTTCCTTTTTTTTCCTTTTTTTTTTTATCCTTTTTCCCTTCTTTTTCCCTTCTTTTTTCCTTTTCCTCCCTTTTTTTTTTTTTTTTCCCTTCCCTTTTTTCCTTTTTTTCCCTTTTTCCCTTCCTTTTTCCCTTCCCTTCCCTTTTTCCTTCCCTTCCCTTCCCTTTTTTCCCTTTCCCTTTTTTCCCTTCCTTTTCCCTTCCCTTTTTTCCCTTCCCTTCCCTTCCCTTTCCCTTTTTTCCCTTCCCTTCCTTCTCCATTTTTTCCCTTCCCTTCCCTTCCCTATTTCCCTTTTTTTTCCCTCCTTCCCTTCCCTTCCCTTCCCTTCCCTTCCCTTTTTTCCCTTCCCTTCCCTTCCCTCCCCTTTCCCTTCTATTTTTTACCGTCCCATCGACTTCTTTCCTTCCTTCTTCCTTATTTCATTCCTTCTTCTGTTTTTTATTCAGCTTCTTTCCTTTTCCCTGCACGTTCCTTTCCTTTATTTTTTCCTTCTCCCTTCTCTCTCCCTTCCTCTCCCTTCTCTCTCTCCTTCTTCTCCTCTTCTCCTTCTTCCCTTCCCTTTTCTCTTCTCCCTTCCTCTCTCCCTTCCTTCCCTTCCCTTCCCTTCCTTCCCTTCTCCTTTTATTGTCGTGATACGGTCCATATGATTGTTTGTTGTATATATTATTTCTTTATTTTTTGTTTTGGTTTGTATTGGCAGCTGTTTATAAGCTGTTTCATGACACGGCCCTTTTCACTTTTTTTTTTGTTTCTCTCCCCCTCTCTCTTCCTCCTTCTCTCTCTCTCTCCTCTCTCTTTTCCCCCGCCTTTTCTCTCTCTCTCTCCTCTCCTCTCTCTCTTCTCCTCCCCTCCCCCTCCCCCCTCTCTCTCTCTCTCTCTCTCTCTCTCTTCTCTCTCTCTCTCTTCCCCTCTCCCCTCCCCTCTTCTTCTTTCCTCTCTCTCTCCTCTCTCTCTCTCTCTCTCCCCCCTCTCTCTCTCTCTCTCTCTCTCTCTCTCTCTCCTCTCCTCTTCCTCTTCTCTCTCTCTCTCCCTCTCTCTCTCTCTCTCTCCCCCCCTCTCTCCTGTGGACAGACAATAAAACGCCCGGGACGGGTTAGGACATTTTGGGATTCCTCTTGTCCAGGGCGCGGGGGAAAGAGAAGAGAGAGAGAGAGAGAGAGAGAGAGAGAGAAGAGAGGAGAGAGAAGAGAGGGGGGAGGAGAGAGAGAGAGAGAGAGAGAGAGAGAGAGAGAGAGAGAGGAAAAAGGAAAGAGAGAGAGAGAGACGGGAAAAAAATTACAACTTAAAAAAGGATAAACACAACACACACACACACACACCACACCAACACACACACAGAGGTAAAAAGGCCTCCTGCTGCTCAGGTAAAAATTGGAAAGAGGAAGAAAAAAAGAAATGCCCAAATTCCACCAATCCACTTGGGGACCCCCCCGAGAAGGCCGCCGCGGCCCCATCTGATTGAAAACCCTTTCCCCCCCTTCCCCCTTCCCCTCGACCCCCCCTTCCCCCTCTCCTTTCCCCCTTCCCCCTTTCCCCCCCTTCCCCTTCCCCCTCCCCCTTTCCCCTCCTCGACCCCCCCCCTCCCCCTCCCCCATAGGAGGGAAAGGGGGGGTAAAAAAAAAAAAAGGAAAAAAGTTCTCCTTCCCCCTCACCTTTCCCCCTTCCATCTTCCCCCCTCCACCTTCCCCCCCCACCTTCCCCCCTCCACCTTTCCCCCCCCCCTTCCCTCCCTCCCCCCTTCCCCCCTCCTGCCGTACCCTCGTCAGATAGGATCCAGCAGGGGCCCAAAACTCCCTTGCCTTGACACGAAACACACCTGGCGTCTTTTTAGTTGTTGCTCGGGGGTTTTTGGGTGGTGTGTGTTTTGTGGTGTGCGTGTCTGTGCGTGTGGTGGGTGTGTTGTGTGTGTGTGTGTGTTTTATGTGGTGTGTGTTTGTGTGTGGTGAAAGGGGAGGAGAGGAAATAAGGGGTCGTTGGGGTTTGGGGTATTTAATTATTGGGGGGAATTTACTAAAAGTCGTTTTATGGGAGGAGGAGTAGGAGGGGAGGGGAAGAAGGAGGAGGAGGAGGAGGAGGGGAGAGGGGAGGAGGAGGGGGGGGAGAGGAGGGGGAGGGGGGGAGGAAGAAAAAGAGGATCAGGAGTCGGATCAGAGTCGGAGCAAAAATTCCTTAACCTTCAAAAATGTCCTCCCTCCCCCCCAAAAAATCTACCTTTAAATAAAAAAGCACCATAAAATATAAACAAAAAAAAAAAATACATCTAAAAATTTTCGAAAACAAAAATTTAATATCAAAACCAATATAATTTTTACCTTTCGCAGGATCCCTACAAACCCTTTAACTACTAACTGCAAACCCTTTAAAACTACATAACTTACTAACATCCCTCCTCCTCCTCTCCCCCAAACCCCCCTCCCCCCCTCTCCTTCACTTGTTGGGGGGAACATTCTCCCTTTACATTCTTTACCCCTAACCCCCCCCCCTACCGGCCCAACCCCCTCCCTCCCCCAACCCTCCCAACCCACCCACCCCTCTCCTTCACCTGTCGGGGCTGTATACACAATAAACAACACTAGAATATAAACATTAAAAATTACGACAAAATTAATCCAGACCAATATTTGATCAGAAACATTGTTATTTTTTCTTCTTCAACAGCGTCCCTACTAACCCCCGCCCTCCAACCCCCCTACGCCCCCCCTCTCCTACACCTGTCGGGGCTGTAGTACATCAGGTGAACAAAGCACAGCACCAAATTATCTCGTTACCTGTCGGCGGGGCGAATCGGATTAGCTAATTGCCAGCAGGTGCGTCTGTGTCTCTTTAAGCCCGAGTGATTGAAAGCGAAATGAGGAAGACTTGTGTTGTTGTGTGTTTTTGTTTAGGACTGGGGAAGGGTAGACGCGCACACCCCACACACACACAAAACATCATACACACACACACACACACATTATCACATACATACACACAACAACACACACACCACCACCACACAAAAAACACACCAACCCCTCCCACCACACACGCACACACACACACCACACACCACACACACACACACACAAACACACACAACCACCAAAAACACACACACACACACACATAATTTAAGGAAGAAAATGGGAGGAAATTATTATTGTTTTTTATTGGGGGTAGTTGTTTTACTTTAAAAAGGGGGAGGAGGAGAGGAGGGGGGAGGGGGGAAGGAGGGGGAAAAAGGGTAAAAAAGGAAGGGAAGGAGAAAAAGGGAAAAAGAAGGGGGAGGAAAAAAGGAAAAAGGGGAAAAAAGGGGGGGGGAAGTAGAGGAACCCCCGGATAAAAAAAGTAAAAAAAAAAAAGGAAAAAAAAATAAAAAAAAAAAAAAAAAAAAATTATATATATATATATATATATATATATATATTTATTTATATATATAATATTTAATATATATATAATTTTATAAACATGTAGCACTCAGTAGAGCGCATACCCCCTGCCGAATATTTATAAATTTGGTTGCCATGCAACACTTGTCAAAGATTCACCCAAAATTTAAAATCAGTTCTTCTTATACCAAAATAACTTGGTATGGTTTGGTCCAAATCTATTCGAAATTTTTAAAGAAATCCTGTACACTAAAGACAGACAGACGACAGCAGACAGACAACAGACAGACAGAAGATGGGGAAAAAACATCCCCCCTCCAACTTCGTTGGCGGGGTAATAAGAAGAGAATTTGATTTGGAAGGGGAAGAGAGGAGGAGTAAAATAGATGGTTTGTGAAAAAAGGGAGCAAGAGGGGGGATAATAAATATAGGAAAACTGGAACACGCGATCTGAAACACAGCTGCAAAAAAACACCAAAAAAAAAAGGGTTTAACCTAGCACACTCCGCACACCCGATTAAAAAAAGTTGCAAGCAAAAATGATAAAGACATTCTCTCTTCTCCTCCCCCTCCTCTCTCTCTCTCCTCCCCATCTCTCTTTCTCTCCCCTTTCTCTCTCTCTCTTCTCTCCTCCTCTTCTCTCTCTCCCCCTCTCTCCCCCTCTTCCCCCTCTCCTCTCTTCTTCTCTCTGTATGACTTTAAAGGGAAAGGAAAGGTTTCCCTCGTAAAAAATCATTAATTTTTGGGAAGTTTGGAGGGGAAATTGTCACTCCCATGCAGAGAGAAAAGAG
The DNA here is from genome assembly GCA_016584305.1 of Chionoecetes opilio. Classification (NCBI taxonomy): domain Eukaryota; kingdom Metazoa; phylum Arthropoda; class Malacostraca; order Decapoda; family Majidae; genus Chionoecetes; species Chionoecetes opilio. The sequence continues at coordinate 8,601 of JACEEZ010012664.1, read as the reverse complement.
AGGGGGGAAAAAGGGAAGAGAGAAGAGAGAGGGAGAGAGAGAGAGAGGAGAGAGAGAGGGGGGAAAGAGATAGACAGACAGATGGAGAGAAAAGATAGATAGATAGAGAAAAAGTGATAGATGCGGGATAGATAGATATAAAAAAATAGAAAGATGGAAAGATAGGTAGTTAAATAGATAGATAGATAGGAAGAGAGAGAGAGAGAGGAGAGGGAGAGAGAGAGAGAGGAGAGAGAGAGGGGAGAGGAGAAGAGAGAGGGAGAGGAGAGAGGGGGGACGACAGATAGACAACAGAGGAGAGAAATAAATAGTAGAGAGAAGATAATAGATACGAGAGTAGATAGATATAAATAAATAAAAGATAGGAATAGATGGGTGTTAAATAGATAGATAATAGGAAAGAGAGAGGAGGAGAGAGAGAGAGAGGAAGAGAAGAGGAGGAGAGAGAGAGGAGAGAGAGGAGAGAAGAGAGAGAGAGAGAAGAGAGAAAGAACCAGAAACTAGCCTCAACCACATTTTTGTTTCTAATTAAGCTAAAACCCCAAAAATCCCCAGGGATAAGGAAAAAAAGAGGAAGAGGGCAAAAAAAAAAATATATATAAAACGTAAAGGTTTGAGAAAAAAATGGCGGGTGGTGGTGGTGGTGTGGGGTGGTGGTGTGTTGGGGGTGGTGTGGTGGTGGTGTTGGGGATGGTGGTGGTGGTGGGGTGTGGGGGTTTGTGGTATGGTGGTGGTGGTGCTGGTGGTGGTGGTGGGGGGTGGGGTGATGGTGGCAGTGGTGGGGTGTGGTGGTGGTGGTGGTGGTGATGGTGGTGAGGTGTGGGGTGGTGGTGGTGGTGGTGGTGGTGGGGGGGGTGGTGGTGGTGGTGGGGTGTTGGATGGGGGTGATGGGGGGGTGGTGGGGTAATAGATTGTACACAAATATTGGGGATGCTTGTGTTACCCCCTTAGGCCCGAACTAATTTTCATTGTAATATAACCCTTTCGACATTTTAATAAACTAAGCATATTAATGATATGACCTTTTAAATCCTTGTCCATTAGCTAAAAGGTTTTTTTAGTTTTTTTTCGTAGTTTTAGGGCAAATAAGACGTTTTTAAAAAATACAAAGGAAAGATTTGGGCGTGAAGGGGTTTTAAGAAGAGGAGGAAAGAGAGGAGAGAGGAGGAGAGAGAGAAGAGAGAGAGAGAGAGAGAAGGAGAGAGAGAGAGAGAGAGAGGGGCCCTGTAGGAAAGAAAGAAAAATGAAAATTGGGGTTTTCCTTTCGCCAAAATAAAATAAAAAATCAAGGGGTTGGGAATTTTTTGTGTCAGTCGTTTGCGGTGGCATTTTTAAATTGAGTTTTAAATACCTTTTAAATTGCAAATTTGGGAAACGTTGTGTGTGTGTGTGTGGGTGGTGTGTTGTGGGTGGGTGGGGGGTTTTTGGTGTGTGTTCTATCAGTCCACAAATAAATCTTCTTGCAACTGGTAAAAATTTGGTATTCAGCACGCTTTTAAATTTTGGCATAAAACCATTAAAAAAAAATTACCGAACACTTTTAATGGGTCATAACTCGCATGGCCTCTCAAGCTCAAGGTCGAGTCGTTTAAGGTCGCGGGTTAAAAGGGGAAAAATCAACCCGTTATCTTTTTTCCGGTTGCAGCACTGTTAGGGGGAGCGCATCGGTATCACTAAATGCTGAACCCCACGTGATCCAAAAAAGGGGAGAGAGAGAGAGAGAGAAGAGAGAGAGAGAAGAGAGAGAGAGAAACGAGAGGAGGGCGAGGAGAGAGAGAGAGAGAGAAGAGGAGAGAGGAAGAGAGAGAGAGAGAAGAAAGGGAGAGAGGGAAGAGAGAGAGGAGGGGGGGAGGGGGAGGGGGAGAGAGAGGAGAAAAGAGGATAAAAAGGAGAAAGAGAGAGAGATGGCCGATGACCAAACTTTTGGGAAATGCGAAGTTATGGTAGGGAGATAGGGGGGAGGAGGGGAGGAGGGGAGGGGGGGGAAAAATAAAATAAGGAAAAAAATTAAAAGGGAGGGGAAAATTTGGATAAAAAAAAAAAAAAAAGGAAAAATGAGGAATGAGGAATGAGGGGAAAAAAAATAAAGGGGGGGGAAAAAAAAAAAAATAAAGGGTGAGGAAAAAAAAAAAATAAAGGGGGGGGGTAAAAAATAATAAAAAAGGGTGAGGGAAAAAAAAAAAAAATAAAGGGTGAGAAAAAAAAAAAGGGGGGGGAAAAAAAAAAAAAAAGGGGAAAAAAAAAAAAAAGGGGAGGGGGGGAAAAAAAAAAGGGGGGAAAAAAATTAAAAAGGGTGAGGGGGAAAAAAAAAAAAATAAAGGGTGAGGGGAAAAAAAAAAAAAAAGGTGGGGGAAAAAAAAAAAATAAATAAAGGGTGAGGGAAAAAAAAAAATTAAAAGGGGGAAAAAAAAAAAAAAAAAAGGGTGAGGGAAAAAAAAAAAAAAAAGGTGAGGGAAAAAAAGGGGAGGGAAAAAAATTAAAAAAGGGGAGGGAAAAAATAAAATAAAAGGGTGGGGGAAAAAAAAAAAAAAAAGGGTGAGGGGAAAAAAAAAAAAAATAAGGGTGAGGGGAAAAAAAAAAAAATAAAGGGTGAGGGGGAAAAAAAAAAAAAGGGGGAGGGGAAAAAAAAAATAAAAAAAGGGGAAAAAAAAAAAAAAATAAGGGTAGGGGAAAAAAAAAGAATAAATAGGGGAAAAATAAAATAATAAAGGGGAGGGGAAAAAAAAAATGGGTTAAGGGGAAAAAAAAAAGGGGGGGGGAAAAAAAAAAAGGGAGGGGGGAAAAAAAAAAATAAAGGGGTTTAGGGAAAAAAAAAAAAAAAGGGTGGGGGAAACAAAAAATACAGGTTAAGAAAAGAAAAAGGGAAACAACGGGAAAAAGGGGAAAAAATAAATAAAAAATAATACTAATAAAAACACAAACTAATTCTAGGGGAAAACAGAGCCCACAATAAAATAATCCTTACACACATATACGACGCCTCTTACCTACCATATTGTTATGTGGCACCTCTTTCCAAGATTTAACTACACATACTACTCTACGCCTTACTACTATACTTTTTACTACTAAATTACTATCTTACTACTACTACTACACTTCCATCACCGCCACTGCAACCTACTACTCCTACTCTACTATACTACTACCACACTACTATACACTACTATTTCTACAATATACTCTACTACTCTACACTACACTCTTTAAAACCTACTACTACACTACTACAAAACCACCCTACACTACTACTACACTACTACTATCACTACACTACTACTACTATACTCTTATCACACTACTACTACTACTACTACTACAAATAACACCACACCCCACTCAAATCTACTACTACTACTCTACTTACTACAAAATACACTACTACTAATCTACCCAAATACATTATACTACTACCACTACTACTACGGAACCAAAAATAATTCATGTTTTTCCTTAACTTTTTTATAAAAAATCCTTTTTTTATCTAAACCCCTTTTTAAATTTTTATGAAGCGAGGGAAGTTTTATGGCCTTTTTTTTTTGTTTTTTGGTGTTGGTTTTTGGGTTTTTGGGTGGGTGTTTGGGGTGTGTGTGTTTGGGGGTGTGTGTGTGTGTGGTGTGTTTTTTGGGGTTAATTTTTTTGGGGTGTTTGGGGGTTTTGTGTTTTGGGGTGTGTGGTTTTTGTGGTGGTTTTGTGTGTGGGTGTGTTTTTTATGAAGTAGGAAGTTTGTTACGTTGGTATTTTCCTGCTAAAAATACATTGAAAAATTTTTCCCAAATTGGTGTCGACGTTGCAAAGTTACTGCCGTAAAAAGGGAAAACACACACACAACAAGAGGAGAGAGAGAGAGAAAGAGAAGGGGGAGAGAGAGAGAGAGAGAAGGGGGAGAGAGAGGGGAGGGGGAAGGGGAGAGAGAGAAAGGAAGAGAGGAGAGAGAGAAGAGTACAAAAGAAAAGGGGAAAACACTTGGAAGATGGGGAGAGTGAGAAAGAGAGATAAGTGAGAGAGGAAAACCCGGGGGGAAGCTGCCCTTGTAACCGAGAAGAGAAGGAGAGAGAGAAAAGAAGAAGAGAGAGAGAGAGAGAGAGAGAGAGAGAGAGAGAGAGAAAGAGAGAGAGAGAGAGAGAGTAAAGAGGAATTCTTTCTCAAAGGGATATTGTTGAGGGTGATGGTTTTAAAAGAGGGAAAAAAAAAGAGAGAAGAGAGAGGGGGAGAGAGAGAGAGAGGAGAGAGGAAGAGAGGAGAGAGGAGCGAGAGAGAGAGAGGAGGAGAGAGAGAGAGAGAGAGAGAGAAGAGAGAGAGGAAGAGAGAGAGAGAGAGAGAGAGGAGGAGGGGGAAGAGAGAGAAGAGAGAGAGGAAGAGAAGAGAGAGAGAGGGGGAGAGAGAGAGAGAGAGAGAGAGAGAGAGAGAGAGAGGTAAGGGTGAAAGGAAGGGCTAAAGGAGGGAAGTAAAAAAAATACAGAATCAAAAGGGGGGGTAAAGGGGAAAAATAAAAAAACGGAACAGATAGTAAAGGAAGGACAGGTGGGAGAGAGAGAGGAGAGAGAGAGAGAGAGAGAGAGAGAGAGAGAGAAGAGGAGAGAGAAGGAAAAAGAGAGAGAGAGAGAGAGGAGAGAGAGAGAGGGTAAAAGAAATGAGGAGTTCAAATATGGAAGGATTGGTGGAAATAGTGGAGGAAGAATGATGTAAGAATGGAGGATGAAAGGGAGGAGAGACAGCTAAGAGGGGAGGCAAGGAAGGGAAAAAACACAAACAAAACCCCACAAAAACACACACACACAAACACAACACACAACACACACACAACACACACACCACACACACCACACCACACACACACACACACACCACAAAACCCCACAAACACACACACACACCAACACACACACACACCACACACACACACCTCTTTTTATTCAATGTCAATAATGATCGATTCTTAAAAGTGTCAAAATTAAAAAAAATTACACACCCAATATTTTCCTTAACAACAACAGTAACAACAACAACAACAACAACAACAACAACAACAACAACAACAATAATAACAATAACAACAATAACAACAACGACAACAAAATGAACAACAACAACAACAACAAAAAGAACAACAACAACAACAACAACAACAATACTAATACATTTCAGTAACTTAATTCACTCACTTACTGAACATATATTTTTTTGTATGGGGGGGATTAAGAGATTGAGGGGGGATTAGAGGGATTAGGAGAAGGATTTATATAGATGCATGGAAGACCAATCCTTCTTTCTCTCTAATCTCCAATCTTTTCTCTCTTTCTCCAATCCGCAATCTTTTCTTATCTTTCTCTCCAATCCCCAATCTTTTCTTATCTTTCACTCCAATCCGCAATCTTTTCTCTTTTTCTCCTATCCAATCTTTTCTTCTCTTTCTCTCCAATCCCCAATCTTTTCTTCTCTTTCTTTCCAATCTTTTCTTATCTTGCTCTCCAATCCTCATTCTTTTTTTTCTCTCTTCACTCCAATCTCCAATCTTTTCTTCTCTTTCACTCCAATCCCCAATCTTTTCTTCTCTTTCTCTCCAATCTTTTAATTTCTCTCTCCAATCTCCAATCTTCTCTCTGTCTCTCCAATCTCTAAATAATAAGATAAGAGACTGATTGGAAGACGCGGAAGTGAACCAAGGCAAAATTAATGATAAAAAGATAGAATTTTAGATGAAAAGCAATTTATGTGAGAAGTGAAAGTTAACGAAATGGAGCTTGAGTTTCATAGTTTCAATGTTAAAATGAGAGAGAGAGAGAGAGAGAGAGAGAAGGAGAGCGAGAGAGAGGAGGAGATGAGATGGAGATTGGAGAGAGAGAGGAGAGGAGATGGATGAGGAGGAGAGAGAGAGAGAGAGAGAGTGTGTGGTTGTGTGTGTGTGGGTGTGTGTGTTGTGTGTGTGTGTGTGTGTGGTGTGTGTGTGTGTGTGTGAGTGTGTGTGTGTGTGTGTGTGTGTGGTGTGTGTGTTGTGTGTGTGTGTGGTGTCGTGTGTGTGTGTGTGTGTGTGTGTGTGGGTGTGTGGTGTGTGTGTGTGTGGTGTGTGTGTGTGTGTGTGGTGGTGTGTGTGTGTGTGTGTGGTGAGTGTCATGTGTGTTGTGTGTGTGTGTGTGTGTGTGTGTGGTGTTGTGGTGTGTGTGTGAGAGAGAGAGAGAGAGGAGAGAGAGAGGAGAGAGAGAGAGAGCAGAGACGAGATGAGAAGAGATGCGAGAGAGAGGAGAGAGAGAGAGAGAAAACAAAAAAATAGAGAGATGGAATGAGAGCAGAGACAGAAGTTAGAGAGAGAGATTAGATGGAATATGAGGCGAGAGAGAGAGAGAGAGAAGAGAGAGGAGAGATGAGAGAATGAGAGAGACGAGAGAGAGAGAGAGAGCTATGGTATATTTATTTGGCCATGTAGTTTTGTAATATGAACATATTACATATAGTGATAAAAGCCAGGTCCAATAAGCCGAAGCTTTATAGGACCTGAAAAGCATAATACATAATAAATAAGCAAGGGATGGTCAGGCCATTTTGAAAATATAACCATTTTATGGATGTAATAGAAAGTTAACATAGTAAACCAATCATTTTAAATGCATAAAAAAAAAAATATTAATAACCATAAAAAAAAAATAAAAAAAAATATGACATTTATGGTGTAAAGAGTTTATACATTTTTCATTGTATTTGTCACAATGCTTTTTATCAAGGTTACGTTTGAAAGATTTTAAGTTTTCATCAGTAATAAAATGTTCTGGTAAGTTGTTCCAGCTTTAGTCCTCTTGACCAAGATACTCTGTTGTGAGTGATGTCCTGCACAATGGTTACGTAAATTCATGTGGGTCTTCGGGTTACATTGTAGGTATTGCTCCTAAAGCCAAGGTTAAAGGTAAGGAGTGTATGGATTTATGTACAAAAAGATTGGTTGAAGGAGTATGATATCTGGATAGCTTTAATAACTTGAAGTCTCGGAAAATTATGAATGGTATGGTATAACGATTTTTAAAGAAACATAACACGTAAAACTTTTTCTGACTAATAAAGAGGCTGTCAGAGAGGGAGAGAGAAGAAGAGAGAGAGAGAGTACCAGAGGTGTTTTAGAGAGAGAGGAAAGAGAGAGAGGAGAGAGGAGTGAGAGAGAGAGAGAGGAAGAGAAGAGTAGAGAGAGATTTTGAGAGAAGAGAGAGAGAGAGTTATTATTACATGAGGGTTTAGAGAGAGAGGAAAGAGAGAGTGCAAGAGAGGAGAGAGGAGAAGAGAGAGAGAGAGAGAGAGAGAGAGAGGTACAGAGAGAGAGATGTACAGAGATGTTAAAGGGCAAACGATGTTATTTCGCCCTAAAGGAAATAACACATTGTCATTTTTATGGTCAAAATGTATCGCTACCGAACAAGAGGATTACAGACTTGGCACGAAGCATTCACCGGCTGACTAATGGACGCAAGATTGGCTTAGGTCTGTTGTGAATGCCAAGGGCCTTTCGCGTTGCTCCCATAATCGAATGGCGGATACAAATTTGATTTCGACTTCAATCTTTTCCACTCATATTTCATCGGTCTCAATTTTTATATTCGCCTTTTTCTCTTATAGTTTTATGGGTGTTACTTTTATATACCAAAATTTCTTCTTGTCCTATTTTTTTTTTCTGTTTCGCTTAAAAAATTTCTGTTCTGCAATTTCTTATCCCAAAAATTTTTCTTTTCTTATTTTTTTTCTTGTTTCTCTTAAAAATTTCTGTTCTGCAATTGTTTATCCCAAAATTTCTTCTTTTCCTAAATTTTTTCTTCTGTTTCTCTTAAAAGTTTCTGTTCTGCAATTTCTTATCCCAAAAATTTTTCTTCTCCTATTTTTTTTCTTGTTTCGCTTAAAAAAATTCTGTTCTGCAATTTTTTATCCCAAAATTTATTTTCTTATTTTTTTACTTCTGTTTCTCTTAAAAATTTCTGTTCTGCAATTTCTTATCCCAAAATTTCTTCTTTTCCTAATTTTTTTCACTTCTGTTTCTCTTAAAAATTCCTGTTCTGCAATTTTTTATCCCAAAATTTCTTCTTTTCTATTTTTTTTTCTCTGTTTCTCTTAAAAATTTCTGTTCTGCAATTTTTTATCCCAAAATTTCTTATTTTCTTATTTTTTTTCTTCTGTTTCTCTTAAAAATTTCTGTTCTGCAATTTTTTATCCCAAAATTTCTTCTTTTCCTAATTTATTTTTTCTCCATATCTCTTCAATATTCTGTATTTTACTTTTTTATCCCAAAATTTCTGGTCATTTCCTTCTTTATTTCTTTTACAATGTTTCTTTTTTGTCTTAAATTTTCTATTCCCTTCAAGTTTCTTACATTTTTGCTAATTTTCCACAAATTTCTTTCATTTCCCTACTTTTTCCCTCAAATTTGATATATTTTCTTGTTTCCACCCAAATTTCTTTTATTTCCTTACTTAATTCCTCAAAATATCATAACTTTTCTGATTTTTTTGTGTTTCTCCCTACCACCCATAAATATATCCCTGTTTTCTCCCTTTAAAACCCTAGATATTCTTCTTTTTCCTTAAAAACCCTTATTTACCCCTTCTATCTCCCTTCAAAAAACCCTAT
>JACEEZ010012663.1:0-10478 GCA_016584305.1 Chionoecetes opilio | reverse complement strand
GGGGGGGGAAAAAAAAAAAAAAAAGGGGGGGAAAAGGGATGGGGGAAAGGGAAAAAAAGGGGGGGGGAAGGGAAAAAAAGGGGGAAAAAAAAAAAAAAGGGGGAAAAGGAGAAGGGGGGGAAAATTTGGGAAAGGGAAGAGGGAAGAAAAAGGAAGGGGAAAAGGGAAAGGGGAAGGGAAAGGGGGAAAAAGGAAAAGGTGGGGGAAAAAAAAAAGGGGGAAAAAAAAAAAAAAAAAAGGGGGGGGGGGAAAAAAAAAAAGGGGGGGGAAAAAAAGGGGGGGGGGGGGGGGGGGTTTTTTTTTTTTTCCCCCTTCCCCAAAAATTTTTCCCAAAAAAATGTGTTTTTTTTAATTTTAAAATTTAAAATAAAAAAAAAAAAGGGGAAAATTTTTTCAATTTTTAAATTCTTGGTGTGTTTGTTTTTGGGGGGTTTTTTTTGGGGAATTGGGTGTTTTTGGGTTGGGGTGTGTGTGTGTGGGGTTGGGGGGTTTTTGGTGGGGGGTGTGTTTTTGGGGTTGTGTGGGGGGGGGGTTTTGTGTTGGTGTGTTTTGGGGTTTGTGTGGGGGTTTGTTGTGGGTGGGTTTTGGGGTTGGGGGGTGGGGGTTGTGGGTGTGGGGTTGGTGGGTTGTGGTGTGTGGTGTGTGTGTGTGGTGGGTGTGTGTTTTTTCCTTTTTTAATTTTCGAAAAAAAAAAAAAAAAAAAAACAGACAAAAAAAAAAAAAAATTTTTTTTTGTATTCCTAGACTATAAAAAAAATTTATACATGAGCAACTCAACAACCATTTCTTCACAACTCCATCTGTCCAGCACACCTTCGCAGCCAGACGTTAGTGACCTTCTCCCGCATTTTCCCTCTCGTGTCACGTTTTTTTTATAGCTATTCTGGTTCTATTTTCGAAGTTGTTGCCCCAAAAGGGTCCCTCTTCTTCTCTCCTTCTTCTCTTCCTCTCTCTCTCTCTCTCTCCTCTCTCTCTTTCTCTTCTTTTCTTTTCCTTTTGGTTTTTCTTCTCTCTCTCTTCTCTCTCTTTCTTCTCTCCTCTCCCTTCCTCTCTCTCTCTTCTCCTCTCTCTTTTTTTTTTTTCTCGTTTTAAAATTATTCTTTTTCAATTTTTTTTTTTTTTTCTCCTCCTTCTCTCTCTCTCAACGTTCACAATTTTTCGGTCCTCATATTTTGTCGCCTTTTCATTTTTTTTTAATGATTTATTATTTTATTTCTTCGTTCATTCCCTCGATAGTATTTCCGCCTTTTGTTTTCTGAAGAATGTCAACGAATTACATTTTTTTCTTTTTGGAGTAAGAGGGAAAGTAAGGACAAACTAATAGTAAGAAAAAAAAGGAAGGAAAAAGTAAGGAAATAAAAATAGTGCAAAATAAAAAAAAAAAAACCGGGAAAATTTTAAAAAAAAGAAATGAAGAGGAAATAAAGATAATTAAAAGGGGAAGTTTGTAAAGCAAAGAAAATAGGGGGGGGGGGGGGAAAAGTAAAAAGGAAATAAAAAAAAAAAAAAAAAAAAAAAAAAATAAAAAAAAAAAAAAAAAAAAAAAAAAAATTTTAAAAAAAAAAAAAAAAAAAAAAATTTTAAAAATAAAAAAAAAAAAAAAAAAAAAAAAATAAAAAAAAATAAATATTAAAAAAAAAAAAAATTTTTTAAAAAAAAAAAAAAAAATAAAAAAAAAAAAAAAAAATTTAAAAAAAAATTTGGATTTTCCCTATTTTTTTTATTTTTTATATTATTTATAAATTATTTTTTTTTTTTTTATAATTTTTTTTTTTAATTTAAAATATTTTTTTAAATTTTAAAATATTTTTTTATTTTTTTTTTTTTTTTTTTTTTTTTTAATTAAAATTTTTATATATTTTTATTTTTTAAAATTTTAATTATATATTTAAATTTTTCTTTATATTTTAATTTTATATTTTTTTTTTTTAAAATTTAAAATAATTTCCTCGTAGAGGAATTGGAAAACAATTTTGTGTAAGGAAAAAGGAAAAAAATTTTAAAAATTAAAATAATTTCTTCCCAAAAATAATTTAACCCGGGTTTTGGTAAATAAAGAATTTTTTGAGAAATTGACTAAAAAAAGGGGAAGAAGAAGAAAGAAATGGGGGAAAAAAAAATAATGGGGGGGAAGGGAAAATAAAAGGAAGAAATAAAGGGAAAAGGAAAAAAGGTAAAGAGGAAGAGGAGAAGAGGGGGAAAAGAGGAGAGGAGGAAGAGGAGAAAAAGGGAGAAGGGGAGGAGGAAAAGGGAGGGAAAGAGGAGAAAAAAAGGGGAGAGAGAGGGGGCAAGAGGAAGGGAAAAGGGGGAAAGGGGAGGAAAAAAAGGAAGAAAGGGGAAAGGAAAAAAAAGAGGAGAGGGGGGGGGCGTAGGGGGAGAGAAGGGAGGAGGGGAGGAGGAGGGGGGAGGAGGGGAGGAGGAGGGGGAGGAGGAGGAGGAGGAGGCGGAGGAGGGGGGGAAAAGAGGAGGGGGAGGAGGAGAAAGAGGAGGAGGAAAAGAGCATGAGGGAGACAAAGGATTTAGTATGGCTAAGAAAAAGGGGGAAAGGAAGGAAGGGAGGGTATGCTGGAAGGGGGGGGGGGCAAAGGGAAGGGGGGGGGCAAAGGGAAGGGCGGGAGGGAGGTGTTAGTGACCCCGGCTTCAGCAATGACCTTGAATGGTAGTAGAGGACAGATGGGAGTGGAGAGAGAAATAGGAGAGGTGGGAGAGGAGAAAAAAATAGGAGAAAATCTATCTATTGATCTCGAGAGCCTTCCATTACTACTCTCACGAACGAGGCTTTTTTCTTTTCTATTCCCTCCCTTACCTCTTTCATTTTCTTTTCTTTTCCCCTTCCCCTTTTTTTCCCCTTCCTTCCCTCTTTCCTTTCCTTTCCCCTCTTTTTCCCCTTTCCCTTCTCTTCTGTTCTCTTCACTTTCCCTTCCCTTCCCATCTTTTCTTCTTCCTTTCCCTTCATATTCCCTTCTTTTCATCCTCCTGTCTCTTCCTTTCCCTTCCCTTCCCATCTTTTCTCCTTCCTTTCCCTTCATATTCCCTTCTTTTCATCCTCCTTTCTTCCCCCCCCTTTCCCCTTCCCCTTTTTTTTCCCCTTTCCCTTTTCCCCTTCATTTTCCCCTTCTTTTATCCTCTTTTTTTCACCCCCCTTCCCTTCCCCTCTTCCCCTTCCCTTTTTTTCCCTCCCCTTCCTCCCCTTTTCACTTTCCCCTTTTTATCCCCTTCCTTTTTCCCTTAATTCCCCTCTTTTATTTTCCCCTTCCCTTCTTCCTTTCCCTTCACCCACAAGAGACAAATACACCAAAAAACAAAAAAAAAAACATCCCCATTTTTCTCCCCCCCCCCTCCCTCCTCCCCCTTTCCCCCCTCCCCCTCCTCCCCCCAAATTTCCCCCCCAACCTTTTTTCCCCCTCCCCCTTCCCCCTCTCCTCCTTCCCCCCCTCCCTCCTCCTTCCCACCCCCTCCTCCTCTTCCCCTCCCCCTTTTTTTCTTTTCCCTAAACCTTTTTTTTTAACCCCCCTCCCCCCTCCCACCACTACCACCCCTCCCTCCCTCCCCTCCCCTACCCCCCCTCTTTCCTTTCCTCCCCCAAACCCCCCCTCCTTTCCCCCACTACCACTATAATTATACCACCTCCTCCTCTTCCTCCACTACCACTACCACCTCTTCCTCTTCCTCCACTACCACTACCACCTCTTCCTCTTCCTCTTCCTCCACTACCACTACCACCTCCTCCTCTTCCTCCACTACCACTATAATTATACCACCTCCTCCTCCTCCTCCTCTTCCTCCTTGACTTTTCTCATTTCCCGGCAACCTTTTCTAGTTTTTATCAATGCGAGTATTGTATTCAAGTCAAGGCAGGGTAGATAACATGTAAGTAAAATTAGGTAACAGTGGATGCAATATGAATGACTCGAATACATGACATTACGAAATATTACAGAAGTTTGTGTTAAGAGGAAATTAAAAATAGTTGAGAAAATAGATAAAGACGAAGGTTGACATTATAGAAAGGAAAGGTTACAGTTCAGTTGATGTGAGAGAGGGGAGAGAGAGAGAGTGGTGAGAAAGGGAGAGAGAGAGAGTGGTGAGAAAGGGAGAGAGAGAAAAGAGAAAAGAGAGAGAGGAGGGGAGAGGGGAGAGAGAGAGAGAGAGAGGGGATAGAAGAACGAAAGAAGGAAAAGAAAAAAGAAATGAAGGAGAGAGAGAGAGAGAGAGAGAGTAGAAGCAAAGAGAGAGAGGAAAAAGAGAGAGGAGAGAGAAAAGAAAAAGAAGAGGGGAGAGAGAGAGAGAAGAGAGAGGGGAGAGAGAGAGAGAGAGAGAGAGAGAGAGGAGAGAGAGAATCGGGCGTAATAGCACAAATAACAAGAAGGAAAAATGCCAAATATGTAACGGGATTGAAGCAAAAAAAAGTTATCAATATTTTTCTCCTCAACATTTGCTCTTACCCTTCTCTCTCTCTCTCTCTTCTCTCTCTCTCTCTCTCTCTCTCTCTCTCTCTCTCTCTCTCTCTCTCTCTCTCTCTCTCCCCTCTCTCTCTCTCTCTCTCCTCTCTCTCTCTCTCTCTCTCTCTCCCTAATACACAGAGATATACACCAGGTACGGTACATCACATAGCTATCGGAAAAAAAGGTAAACAAAGAACGCTACGGTACATGTCATAGCTATCAGGGAGTCTCTAATGTTGTCCAGCAGGAGTAATATCACTTCTCGCAGGTCTCTCTCTCTCTCTCTCTCTCTCTCTCTCTCTCTCTCTCTCTCTCTCTCTTGTAACCTGTTTTCCCGCCTTTCTCGTAAACAGTGAGTCGGGTGATGTTTCTATCTTTGCCGCACTCCATGTCCACTATAATTTTCTTGCGTATCTTCTTCTCGTATCTTTTTCTTCGTCTTTTACTGTCGGTTCTAATGTTTCACTTCGGTTTTCTATTTATTTTTGACACTAATATTTGGTTGTCTAATTATTTTGTCATGATTTTACGTTATTTTTTCCGGCTCCTTCACAAAATAGAAGAAAATTTGTAGGATTCATGGATTATATTTGAAAGGAGTTTGGGATTGTATGAGTTTACAACGTGAAATGACTATGATCCCCCCTCTCTCCTCTCTCCTGTGTTTGTCTGTCTGTCTGTTTTGTCTCGTTTCTCTCTCTTCCCCCTTTTCTCTCTCTCTCTCTCTCTCTCTCTCTCTCTCTCTCTCTCTCTCTTCTCTCTCTCTCTCTCTCTTGATTGCCATGTTTTTCTTTTTTGCTCTGTCCTTCTTTATCCCTCTTCGTCTTATTTTTTCTCCTTTTCTCTCTCTTTCTCTTCTCCCCTCCCCTCTCTCTCTCTCTCCTCTCTCCTTTTCTGATTCGTCATGTTTTTTTCATATTTTGAACTCTGTCTATCTATTTATCTCTCATTCGTCATGTATTTTCAAAATTTTTTTAACTCTTTTCTCTCTCTTCTCTCTCTCTCTCTCTCTCTCTCTCCTTTCTCTCTCTCTCTCTCTCTCTCTTCTCTTTTTCAATTTGAGACTCCCGTATATCTATTTTACTTCCTTATTTTCATATTTTTTAACTCTCCTCTCTCCTCTCCTCTCTCTCTCTCCTCCTCCTCTCTCTCCTCTCTCTCTCTTCTCTCTCTCTCTCTCTTTTCTCCCCCGGGGAAAGCTCCAACCACAACGCGACCCGGAGAGAGCGAGAGAGAGGAGAAAACCCACACTTATAACCCAGGTCATGGATTGGCAACTCTCCCTCCTCACCGCTGCTTGCAAGAAGGTTGTTGCTCGAGATTCTCTTTCAATGATGGAAACTTTGTGTGTTGAAGGAGGTGCACGCGAAACGGGATACCTTGCTGTGTGTGGTGTGTGTGTGTGTGTGTTTGGGGGGGGGGGGGGGGGTGTGGTGGTGTGTGTGTGTGTGTGGGGTGGGGGGTTTGTGTGTGTCTTCTTTTTTCTTTTTTCTCTCTCAATTTAGTAACTCTTTCTCTATCTCTCTAATTATCTTTTTCCCTCTAACTCTTCTTTCTTTATATAACTATTCTCTTTCTCTAATGTTGTTGTTTTTCTTTTCCTCTCTCTCTCTCTCTCTCTCTCTTCCATCTTCTCTCTCTCTTTTCTCTTACATAACTATCTCTCAATCTAACTCTTTCTCTTATATATAAATTTTCTCTTTTTTATCTTATCTCTCTCTCTTCTCCCCTCTCTCTCTCTCTCTCTCTCTCTCTCTCCTCTCTCTCTCTCTCCTCTTCTCTCTCTAATCCCAATTCTCCCCCTATTTCCATTTTTTTTGTTTACCTTTCCTCTTCTTCCTTCTTTTGCCGAGTTTTCCTCTTTTACAACTTCTTAAACCGCCTCCATTAGAGACAACTTTCGTCCCCCACCCCCCCCCCACCCCCACCCCCACCACCCCACCCCCACCCCCCCACCACAAAACCAAGAACCCCGTAAAACCCAATTTATCCTTTTCCTGGTTCATAGTTTTTCAAGGGGGAAGGGCTTTCGCCCCCGCCACAAACAATTATGCAAATTTGAGTGTAGATAAAAAACGGTCATATAAAAGTTTCTTGACTCGTGTTTATTGATAGAAATTGTATAGTCTTGTTATTGATAGAAATTGTATAGTCTTGTTATTGATAGAAATTGTATAGTCTTGTTATTGATAGATTGATGATAGATAGATAACCATGGACAGAGAGGAAAACGAGTAGGACTAGAGAACAAAAATGAACATAAGAACATAAGAAAATAAGGAAGCTACAAGAGGCCGGGAGAAGATGGTCAGTTTATCTTGGAAATTTCACAAGTTAAGTGTCTGCAAGTGTCTGCTTTTAGAGACCTATATCAGGGGATCTAGGTCTCTAAAAGCAGGTTTACGGAAAGAGAAAACGTGTTCCCGGTTGTTTACAAGTTCAACGTCAGCAGTTTTTTTTTTCTTTCGTTCTTAATCGTTTAACTTCAGATAATTCCCCCTCATTAACCGGGTGGTAGGAACGTACGGTAATAATTAACATCTTGAACGAAGTCGTGACGGGAGGGCGAGAGGGGAGAGAGGGGCGAGAGGGGAAGAGAGGGAAGGCTATCATAAAAAACGGTCCTTGGTTGGTTCGCATGGGAGACTAATGCAAATATGAATAACGGGAAGGTTGCGAGAGGGAGAGACGTGAGGCCTTTGCACTTGACCATCGTGTTGAAGTGCGAGGGAGTGCGTAGAGGTGAGGAATGTGGGAGAGTGAGTGAGGAACAATGGAAATTCATGGAAGGGAAAACTGAAAACTGACTATCATAATTTCTTAGGCATTGAAAATAAAAATGAAAAAAAGCAAACAGGATATGCTCAAAGGTCATTCGTTAAGTATTTTCATGTATTTTTAACTCTCTCTCTCTCTCTCTCTCTCTCTCTCTCTCCTCTCTCTCTCTCTCTCTCTCCTCTCTCTCTCCTCTCTCTCTCTCTCTCTCTCTCTCTCTCTAAATTCCCAAAAAAAATTTCCCCCTTCCCTCTCCTTTCTCCCCTCCTCCTCCTTCCCCCTCCCTCCCTCTCTTTTCTCTCCTCTCTCTTCCTCTCTCTCTTCCTCTTCTCTCTCTCTATGTTCTCAGCCCTCCAAAACCGAAGGGACCCAAAATAAAGGATTAACCCAAGATAAAGCCAAAATATGGCAGCTCTTTCCCTATTTTTCCCCTAAAACGTCCATTCTTTTTTCCCCTTTTAAAAGAAGGGCGTGAAAGCAAGGGAAAACAAAAACAGGAGGAAGACGAGAACACGAAATATGAAAGGGGGAAAGAAAGTAAAAGGCGTAAAAGAATAACCGAAAAAAAGGAGGGAATGGAAAGGGGGGATGGAAAGTAAAAGGAGAGGAGCGCGGAAAGGAATGAGGTAGGGAAAGGGTTGAGAGGGAAAGGGGAGTAGGAGGGAAGAACAAGGGAGGAAAGATTCCTGAGGATTGAGAAAGGGGGGGAGAGAAACAAGGAGAGAGGAGGAGAGCAGGAAAAAAAAGAGAAGGGAGGAAGAGGAGGCAAAAAAAAAATGCTTTTTTTTCCCCAACTTGAAATTCTCCCCAAAATTTTTCTTCTTCTTTTCTTCTTAAAATAAAGCAAAAACCAAAGGGAACCAAGGCAGCCTTAAAAACCGAGGTTAACGCTTTCAAAACTTTTCCCTAATTTTCGGCTCTTTTTTCCCCCCTAAAAAAATAGGGCAGCCAAAAATTTATCACAGGTTTTACCCACCAAAAAAGATTTTTTCCTGGGTTTTCTTCCTTCTTTTTTTTTCCTTTGTCCACCTATTATGAAGGTTAAAGGGAAAAAGGGGGGAGAGCACGCTAAAAAAATGATGAAGGGGGAGGATGATGGCCGTAAAAATGATGGCCCAAGGCGTAGGATTGTCCAGGCGAAAAGGGAATGATCCCAAAGGCGTGAGGGATTGATGCCAGGGCGTGAGGGATTGATGCTAAGATATGGATGCCAAGAATAAGATGTCAAGTGAAGTACTGAAAAAAAAACAGGCGAAAGGAAAAGCGTAACCCAACGAAAATAAGTGAAAGGAGGGAGAAAGGTGAAGGCAGGTGAAAATACGAATAACACAGAAGAAAACAAGGAAGAGAAATAGGAAAGAAGGTGATTCAGGAAAGTAAATGAAAAGGAAAAGGAGGAAGAGGAGTGAAAATAAGGAAGAGAAGATAGAGGAAGAGTAGCAGGGAAAGGGAAAAGAAAAAAGACGAAGAAGAGGAAAGACGAAGAAAAGAAAAAAGAAAAACTCACTGAAGAGATTAGAAGAAGGAGGAAAGAGAAACCAGAGAGAGAGAGAGAGAGAGAGAGAGAGAGAGAGGAGAGAAAAGAGAGAGAGAGAGAGAGAGAGGGGAGAGAGAGAGAGAGATGGAGAGAGAGAAAAGAGGAGAGAGAGAGAGAGAGGGAGGGGGAGAGAGAGGGGAGAGAGAGAGAGAGGACAATAGAAAGACGAAAAAGATAAGTTAGACGAACAGAAAGTAAAGAAAACAACATTCAAGAACTGTGACGGAGGAAAGAGAAACCACACACACACACACAGAGAGAGAGAGAGAGAGAGAGAGAGAGAGAGAGAGAGAGAGAGAGAGAGAGAGAGAGAGAGAGAGAGAGAGAGAGAGAGAGAGAGAGAGAGAGAGAGAGAGAGATAAAAGAGAGGTCAAAAAACAAGCAGCGAAAGGTTAAAGGGGGGTCAAACAAGGAAGCGAGGTGTATAAGGAGGGGAAATGAGAAATGTGGCTGGGCCCGCAAAGTGAGAGGCAACAACACAGCCTTGATCCCCACAGGTGTCCAGAGGTGTCCAAAGGTGTCCAGAGGTGTCCAGGGGTGTCCGGAGAGGGGTGCAGTCAGTTCGTACACAAGTTGGTTCGTACACCAAAAAGTTGTTTTGCAGTCTATATGAAACCCTAGTCGTTTCGTACACTCAGCTCAGAGTTAAACTTGACTACTAGAGTTACGAAACGACACCATGGTATGTACGAAAAAACTCAAAATCAGTGCACGAAACATCTAACAAAAACCTGGATACGAAACAACTTGTGTACGAAACTCCCTGTAACCGTCCAGAGGTGTCCAGAGGTGCATAGTTGTAGTGCCGTTAACTGGACATATGGAGTTTGAAGGACACCCAATTTCTAATGAGGGTTACTAGTTACTAAGGGCATGGGTTGGGTGTGGTCCGAAGGTGGGTGGAATATGAATGGTACGAAATGGGTTTTTTTTTGCCCCCAAAAATGTAGGGTTTGAGGGGGAAGAGGGGGGGAGAGAGAGAGAGGGGGAGGGGGAGAGAGAGAGGGGGAGAGCGAGAGAGAGAGAGAGAAGAGAGAGGGGGAGAGAGAAGAGAGAGAGAAGAGAGAGAGGAGAGAGAGAGAGGAGAGAGAAAAACAGAGAGGGAACCCAAAAAAGAGAGAGAGAGTGGTGTGGTTGGAAAGAATTTTTCAGAAAAAAACCAACTCAAAAAATCGACAATTCCCCATAAATAGAACAAATATTTTCCCCCAAAAAAAAACAACCCCAAAAACAAAACACACACACACACACACAATAGCGCAAGAGAATACACATTAGACCACCACATTCCACATCATCAAATAAATCAACATTCACTTTTTTATTACCTTGCTCTCCTGCAGAACGTAAAAAAAAAATACGAAACCCCATTAACATATAAATTTACCTTTCCCCCTCCACATCCTTTAAAACTATTCCATTACGTCTATATAGCTATTTCCCTTTTAGTTTTTTATATTTCCCTTCAGTCTATATAGCTAATAATAAGACATGACTTGATTGACTGGTGTTTAGCATATATGTACTCGCGTGGCTCTCGGCAGCATGTCATACGGTACCCGACAGCTTTTTTTTTTGGGGGTTGGGGGGGAGGGGGGGGGAGGGGCCGCGGGGGGAAGGGGGGTAAAAGGGGAAAAGGGGGGGAAAAAGGGGAAAAAAGGGGAAAGAGAGGGGGGGGGAAAAAGGGGGAAAGGGGGGAAAAAAAGGGGGGAAAGGGGGGG
>JACEEZ010012662.1:27500-40986 GCA_016584305.1 Chionoecetes opilio | reverse complement strand
TATAATATATATATATATATATATATATATAATATATAGTATAATTATATAATATATATATATATATATATATATATTATAATATAGTAATGCCTTAAATATTTTACAAAAAAAAATGAAAGGAAGAATAAAGAGGAAAAAAGAAAATTAGGTAAAAACATCCTTTCACTAACCCTTCCCAAACACACACACACACACACACACACACATACACACACACACACACACACACACACACACACACACACACACACACACACACCACCTGTTGGGTACTTCGTAGTGTAGTGGTAGCACGCTCGGTTCACAACCGAGAAGTCACAGGTTTGATCCCCGGCCGGAGCGGAAATAGATGGGCTGTTTCCTTAAAACCTGAGCCCCTGTCCACCCAGCAGTGAATGGGTTCCGGGTATTAGCCAGGGGTTTGTGACCCGCCTCCCGGGGTGCTGGCTTCCCCCAACACTAAGGATGAATGATAAAACATGTAGAATGGAGACGGAGCCATACGAGTGTAGCCCAGGCCCTGTAAAATACAACTAGATGAATACAACTAGATGAAAACACACCACACCCCCTGAACGGCTCAGTCAGTTAGGGCGTATGGCACCATTCTGTGGTCCGGCGTTCGATCTCCGACACCATTCCCGGAGATTTTTCCAATGAGAAATTCGGGCGGTTACTGTCCCCCTTCAGCAAGGGGATGGGGGTGTGTGGTGTGTGAGGTCTCAGCATTACCCAAAGATCGGTAATAATGAGTTATAGCGCCAAGCTCGCACCGGGAGGGTGAAACTGGCGATCGCGAGTCCGATTTGCGTGGACAAGACCATGGGTGAATGACACACACACACACACACACGCCTCTCACCGTCAGCCTCGCCGTCAGTACTATTGAGCGACAGAGAGGCGCTGGCTGACACTTTCCGTAAAGCTTCCGTCGCCACCTCCCCCACCACCGCCTCCGCCACAGCCGCTGCCACGCAGTCAACTTGGCGCCTCGGCAGTGTCCGGGTGAAGGGGGGTATGGGGTGCAAAGCGGGGGGCAGAGCGGGGTGCAAAGAACGGCCAGGCTATGAAAAAGGGAGGGTCGCGACTTCGGGAAAAATGACTCACAAACGACCACCGCCATAAAAGAGACAGACAGACATATAGATAGATAGAAACTAATGAGAAGAGACAGACATAAGAAGAACATAATGAGTAGATAATAACTCACTGCACTTACTACTGCTACTACTACTACTAATACTGCTACTGATATATGATGTTGACAGCTCAGTTAATCGTTAAAAGCAGCTTCTCTTGTGCGTAAAAAACAAGAAAAACGTTGAAGTTGTTATTTATTATCGTCCAACAAATAATGATGATGATGACAATAGTAATATCAATGCTGATGCTAGTAATAATGGGACGTACTAAAAATTTTATATATATATATATATATAATATATATAATAAATATATATTTATATATATAATATATATATATTAATATATATAATGATATATATAATATATATATGTAATAATTAGATATATATTATATATATATATATATATATATATATATATATATATATATATATTATATATATATATATATATATATATAACTGCAAAAAGAGTGAGTACGTTCAAAGAGAGTCGAGATAGGTATCGTCGAAATTCATGATCTGTAAAGAGATTTTCTAACACATAATATAATTCGAGAACGAGAGAGAGAGAGAGAGAGAGGGAGAGAGAGAGAGAGAGAGAGGAGAGAGAGAGAGAGAGAGAGAGAGAGAGAGAGAGAGAGAGAGAGAGAGAGAGAGAGAGAGAGGAGAGAGAGAGAGAGAGAGAGAGAGAGAGAGAGAGAGGAGAGGAGAGAGAGAGAGAGAAGAGAGAGAGAGAGAGAGAGGAGAAGAGAGAGAGAGAGAGAGAGGAGAGAAGAGAAGATACTTTGATCCTATCTAGACACTTTGCAAGTACCAACTACAAGGTTATTGACTATACAAAGCGCCACTACGCCAGGACGAACTTGGTGGGCTCGAACCGCTGACGAATGCAGGTACTCTGCACGCGAGTCCGTGACTCTACCAACCGCGCCACCCTGGCGGGTCGAGAGAGAGAGAGAGAGAGAGAGAGAGAGAGAGAGAGAGAGAGAAGAGAGAGAGAGAGAGAGAGAGAGAGAAGAGAGAGAGAGAGAGAGAGAGAGAGAGAGAGAGAGAAGAGAGAGAGAGAGAGAGAGAGAGAGAGAGAGAGAGACGCGGTACGAGGTGGAGGAACCGGGGTCACCTACGCCGTAGTTTGCCCTTCAGAAACCCACATCGAGCGCTCGCTAAAAGTGGCCTCAGGGAAGCTGGCATCTCTGGGAGGATATCGGGGCTTCTCGACGGTAGGGGTCTAGAAATCTTCTACAAGGCGCAGGTTCGCTCCTCCCTGGTTTAAACGCGTGCCTCGCGTGGGGCGGCGCGGCCAATAAACCCCTCGCACTCCTGGCCCAAGGTTCAGGCCCAGCGGTGAGGATCTCGAAGACAACAAGGGCCGGACAGGAGCCACATATCACCACCCTCCAACACCAACGGGGACTTTGGCGGGACTCACCGTGGTGTTCAAGGTGCGGGTGAAGCGTTTGAGTCACCTTCAGGCGTTGTGGCAGCCATACCGCCTGGCTCCGGTCAAAACCCCGTGCTGTCACTCGGGCTCCTGGCAGACATTCAGAGAGAGTTAAAGGCCACGGTGGTTAGTTTAAAACTAACTCCCTCTATTT
Source organism: Chionoecetes opilio (assembly GCA_016584305.1). Taxonomy (NCBI): domain Eukaryota; kingdom Metazoa; phylum Arthropoda; class Malacostraca; order Decapoda; family Majidae; genus Chionoecetes; species Chionoecetes opilio. The sequence continues at coordinate 38,240 of JACEEZ010012662.1, read as the reverse complement.
CTACACCCCGGAGCTAGTGGGTATTCCAGAACGAGACATGGCAGTGGCGGCACATGGTCGCTATGGGCATCGATAAACTGATTGGCCTGAGCCGAGTACAAATGACCGTTACCAAGCCTCGCCAGCGAATCAAAATAGTAATTTCTAAAAAAGTTTCAGCCAATCACAAGGCTTCCACGCTCTCAGCTGTGTTTACAAATTTATCATCCCACCAAAATTTGCTCTAATGCTCCACCCTTCTTCCTCCTCCTCCTCTCCTCCTCCTCCTCCTCCCCCCTCCACCTCCTAGCTTCTCCTTTCTCCTTCTCCTCCTCTTCCTCCTCCTAACCTTTCCTTATAGCATTTGGTGTACTGGTATAGTTTTTCAACAGCAGTATATCAGTATAGTAGTTGTAGTAGTAGCACAGTAATAGTAGTAAATTGTAGTAGTAGCAGCAGTAATAGTAGCAGTAGTAGTAGTAGTAGTATGTTGATGAAGGAGGAGGAATTAGGTAGAGGAAAAAGGGAAGAAAAAAGAAGAGAAAGAATAAGGGGAAGAGGACGCCCCTCAGCTGTGTTTACAAATTTATCATCCACACCAAAATTAGCTCTGATGCTCCACCCTTCTTCCTCCTCCTCCTCCTCCGCCTCCACCTCCTAGCTTCTCCTTCTCCTCCTCCTCTTCCTCCTCCTAACCTTTTCTTATAGCAGTTTGGTGTACTGGTAGTAGTTACAACAGCAGTATATCAGTATAGTAGTTGTAGTAGTAGCAGCAGTAATAGTGGTAGTTGTAGTAGTAGCAGCAGTAATAGTAGTAGTAGCAGTAGTAGTAGTAGTGGTGATGAAGGAGGAGGAATTAGGCAGAGGAAGAAGGGAAGAGAAAAATAAAGGGTAAGAGGAAGGAGGAGGAGGAGGACTCTACCTTGTCTGCCGCGGAGCGTGCGTGGTGGTGTCTGTAGCTAGTCGCTACCCGCCGGTGGTAAAATGCCGCTGCTCACCACGTACTCTCGGCCCATCACCCCAAAACATACTCACCACGAGCGCATGGGTTTGTTATATGGCCTAATTTCGTTTGTATACTTGCTCTGTTCAGTTCTTGAGTCAGAAAACATCATATATACTCAATTTATGAGTATTTTTATGTATGTTGCGTCCTCAACTCCACCATATAGGCAGCCGCCTTGTTTTGACAGCTTAACGTCTTTAAGTACGTCATCAATCTCCACGCAGAATACCAAAACAGCTGATGACAGATGCTAAGTTGTTTAGCATGGACGTTAGCGTCTCTGAATGTGGCCCCTGGTGAGCTATTACAGCCCCGCTGCCGTACGTGGCACCACCAACGCCAGTTCACAAACACATATAGTAGGGTCACTTAGGGCGATTCGCTTCACATTAGGTGAAGGAAGTATTTTGAGGGTCTTATCCTAAGCATTTTGTGCCGCTGAATCCGAAAATCGTAGTTGGGTCACTCGTTAGCGGTAAGTTTTCGCGCAATTTGCAATTTGGCAATTTGGCAATAAAATTGGCAATTACAAATTGCAGAATGAGAACCAGACGTCGTAGAGACCTCGTTTTGGACTCAAATTGAAGCTTATTAGAGTGCATTAAAATGTTATTTTAGTACTCCGTGGTTGTATCTGTTCGCATTACTGAACTATAATGGAAATTAGAGATAAGTGGAAAAAAATGGAAAAAAAAAAATATAAAAGGAATAATTTTGGCCTTAATTTCACATCAAAAGTCATGAAATGCTTGTGGCTGTATCTTTCTCATAAAGGCACTACCGTCTGATTAATAGAAAATGGTAACTTTTCTCTGACTGTCCCCTCATGGTCGTATTTTATGACATACGGTAATGAAATTTCGCAAAATAAATGTAAAATTTCATTGGCTATAATTTTAGAAATTAGATATAAACCCGTAAATAAAATAAATTCATTTATTATATCGCACATTTTCCTCCCAGGTCTCGCAATGAAATCGTGTGTCATTTGCGGTGCAACTAACGGAGATGTGGTCCTTCGACCTCGGACGCCCAAGGAGGATGTTCGGAGTATGCTGGCCAGTGGGCTTCGAAAGGCGAATCGTAGAGGCCCACAGGAGGTCCTCTAGAAGGGACGATTGGTCGTGGCACCGACAGTGCATGCTAAAATCCAGCCCCACAAATTCGCGAGGCAGTACGGAGATGAGCAACAGGACCTTGCGGCGGAGGCCGCCCACCCCGGACCTTCAAGGTAAAGAAGAATTTTTTTTTTTTAATTTTCGAAAAATCTTTCGACATGAAAAATATTGCTTGATTATGGTCTAGTGATTCAAGGATAGGGAGCGCTAAGTGCGTGGCACTGATTTCGGATAAAACGTCGCAGATGATGATAAAATCTAACTCGCAGTGCGAGGAGTGGAAAGCCGTGGGCCGCTTGGCCGCGAGGGCTTTTTAAGCTAATAAACATTCTTTGAATACTTTTAAATTGATGTTTCGAGAAATATCTTATTTGCTATAATTATTTCATGCATAGGATTCCTGAAAGTATATTCCCATGGTAGTTTTCCATTACATTCCCGACTAAATAATAAAAGCTTTTATCCATCTCTACTTCTAGGCCTGCCACCCCGCCGCCTCGAGTCCCCCGCCCGCGCCAGCGCTCCTATTCCCCGGAAGGAATGCTTCTTCTTTTCGGTTGCATTGGGAGACAAGCCAAATGAAGTCCTGCACCGGGTGAGCACGACCTGGAGTGCCAATTCGAATCATTGAGGCGGTCCACAATGGAACGAATTCTGAGTGGAAAATCCAGCTTCCTCCCCGACCTCGACCGTCCTGGCTGCCGACGTGATGTACCATAAGGGCTGCTGGACATTCATGTCGTCAACAAGTTTGCGGACAGTGGGCCTCCACTCACAAGAGCCAGAAGATCGCTCCGTGATCGAGTTCGTGGTAAGAGGTTAGCGAGAAGGCTGGAGAGTGGAGTGGTTCTCCTCGATGGGAGAAATAGACAGCATCAAGGAGCAGCATGGTGTTGGCCGCTCACGCTGGCGGATAAAGGAACTCCTCTCCACCATGGTCCATGGCGTGGAGTTCACGCAAGCCCCAAGAACCCTCGCGAACCCGAACTGGTTCATCTGGCGGAGGCAAAGGAAAGAGGCCCTGACAAAACCATCGAACAATCGGACTTCAAGCTGTGCTACACTCCTGAAAGCTGCCAAAATCCTGTGGAAGAAAACCCTCAAAGAACCGAACTGGAAATTCGAAGGAGACATGCCAACTAACCTTCCTCCCCTCGTCAAGAGTTTCGCGACCTGGATCGTCGGTGGAGCTGGAAGAAAACAAATCCGCGAACGGAAAGGGAGCCTCGACGTCGGACAAGTCCATGACAAACATCTTGAGTGCAAAGCAAGCTGGACGAGCACCCAAGCTTCCCGAACCGAGAGACCCCTCTCCAGGTGGCGACGGCGCTGGCATTCATCAGGAGACGCGGAGCAAAGCAATGATTAAGATGTTCCACGGTGGCCGGGCTGGCTATCTCATACTCCTCCTTCTCCGCCTCGAGGCATCGCTGCCCGAACAGTGCTCAGCGCTGGACGGCGAGATGGAGTGTTCATCCCGCGCCGCCTCGAGAAGGGCCTTCTCGTTCACTTTGCCATCGACAACATCGATTTCCAAGAAAGACACAGTAGACGGGAAGGGCAACCTTCCACGGCACGGTTAGCGTTGCCTTCAGCCCGGCCATCTTCTCCGTCAGAGCTGGAGCCCCTCAAGTTTCATTCTGACGCTGCTGAAACCCCTCCTGCTTCGATTCGATATTTTCTACGAATGGATTTTTGTGAATGTATCGCAAAAATAGAGGATTTTTTTGTTTCTGAATTGTTTTTTCAAAATACTACGGGAGGGACGGTTTCGTTTGTTTGAAATTTTGTGTTATGGATTAATACTCGGGTCATTCGGCGGAAAAAAGGCTTTCGCTTCACCTTAGGGAAGGAAGTATTTTGAGGTCTTATCCTAAGCATTTTTCAGTTGAAATACCTTTCTTAACGCAATAATTGTACCCACCCTTGCACAAATTCGTTAATTAAATGTGTCCATAAGAACAATTGTTTTGTTATTTTACTTTTTTTACTAATTAAAATTTAGTTTTTAATTATTAAGAACTCAGGCTTTAAGGCCAAAATATCCTTCTATTTTTTCCCAATTTTTTTCCCCTTATCTCTAATTTCCATTATAGATCAGTAATCCTAACAGATACAACCACGGAGTACTCAATAACATTTTATGCACTCTTAATAAGCTTCAATTTGAGTCCAAAACGAGGTCTCTACGACGTTTGGTTCTCATTCTGCAATTTGTAATTGCCAATTTTATTGCCAAATTGCCAAATTGCAAATTGCGCGAAAACTTACCGCTAACGAGTGACCCAACTACGATTTTCGGATTCAGCGGCACAAAATGCTTAGGATAAGACCCTCAAAATACTTCCTTCACCTAAGGTGAAGCGAAAGCCTTTTTTCCGCCCTAAGTGACCCGACTAATATATCAGTTGATGGAACACGCTGATATCACAAACAAAATTTAACAGAGTAACTGTCCAGGAATTCAAAGTGATGGTGAATAACTGGTTGCTGGGCAGAGCTGAGTGATAGTGATAAAGTGATTATTATAAGCACCAGAGTAAGACCTTAAGATAAGGAGCATGACGAATGTAACCTTTAGTCTGTAAGTTACTATGCTACAGTGTAATGTTGAATGTAACTTCTCTGTAAACTGTTAATTTGTATTAATAAAAAAAGAAAAAAAGAGAGAGAGAGAGACCAACAAAGTATCCGCACCCACGGAGGGTAAAAGGTAAGGTAAAGATGGGAGCATACGCTAAGCTGCGCGTGGCATGCGGTGCTCATCTCCGTGGCATTAGCCCTTAGAGCCTGTGGTGGGTGAGAACCCGTTACCCCCGGGACACAGGGCTAGTGTGACTCCCGGGTTACCACAGTTACCTTCCCCAGGTTACCCAGGTACCCATTTATCAACCCCGAAAGGAAGGAACGAACAGCTGGGTAGGCTGGTCACCGGCTTGCCCTGGCCCGGGATCGAACCAGGGCCCGCAGATTCGTAGCCAGGCACGCTAGCCACTGCACCACGGAGGGCGACAGGTGCGGAGGTGCGCACCCCAATATATACATATATAAGTAATAAAGTACAGATAGTAAAGATAATAATAAAGATAATAAAGATAATAATACAGACCAAGGAATACAGGTCCTACGAGCCTGACTCTCCCAATCTTGTGAAGACAGGTGAGAAAAGGAGGAGCAGGAGAAGGAGGAGCAGGATTACATAGGATTACATAGGAATAACAGACACCAGGAGACCTCAGGAGGAGGAGGAGGAGAGGAGGAGGAGGAGGAGGAGGAGGAGGAGGAGGAGGAGGAGGAGGAGGAGCAGGAGCAGGAGGAGCATGAGGGGGACGAGCAGGAGAAGGAGGAGCAGGAGGAGGACGATTGATTGAAAATGGATCTTAATGAGGTTGGAGTTGATTCTTGGCGGAGACTCATCCCAACCAAATGGAAGTGAGAAAGAACATTGGTGAGTTTGGAGTTTAAGAAGAATATACCAAAACACCACAGATCCAAATATAAAAGCAGATGAGAACGTTAAGGTCCTGACATAATAAGGGTGAGGTAGGAGTTAGAGATAGGCAGGATCTAGGACGCACACCTATCCTTACTAGGTCATGTTACCAACTCCAATTTTTTTTATCCCACTGCGTCCTCCTATGTCACGACGCCTCACCATCAACAGCAAAGTGATCTTGTGCACGATGACCAATATGTGTCCCAAGCCTCACACAGTCCTGAATATGCTCTACGCCGCCCTGCTGCTGCTGGTGCTGGCGGGGGACATGGCCACCATCATCTACGGCCACCACCACAACCACCACCTCCATCACCACCACGACCCAGCCGCCGCAGAGCCCCTGGACGAGTACGTCACCACCCTCATGCACGGGTCCCGCCGCCACCACCACCAGGACCCACCTGCCGGGGATACACAGGGGGAGGTGTTGAGGGAGCTGGTCTGGGGAGGACTCCTTCTATGCTCCACGCTGCCCCTCCTGGCCCTTTGCCGCTTCCTGCCGTCCCGCGCCAAGGGCCTGTGTCGCTTCTGGTACGTCGCTCACTTCACATGGAGCGACGACCGGGCATGGTACGCCCTGCACGTCCTGTGCGGCCTGCAGGTGCGTCCCGTGGTGGACGCCCTCGGCCTGTCCTTCCTGCAGGCCGTGGACACCCTAGACTACTGGTGGTGGTGCCTGCAGGGCCTTCTCCTGTTGGTGCTCGTCAGGGCTCTCTCCGGCAGCGACAAGGAAGACGACACCGACTCTGACGACACCGACGATGACACAGATACTACCGACGACAACGAGCTGATGGAGGTGGTGGTTATGGAGGGGCGGGAGGGTGAGGCTGAGGGGCCCTTCTCGCGCCTCCCGGCCTTCCCTCCCGCTGCCGCCCGCCTGGCCTGTCCTCCCGCCGGGCCAGACAGCCTCCACGCCGTGGTGTGCATCGGCGGCGCAGTGGTAGAGTTCTCGACCATCTCGCTGGCCGATGCAGACTACTGAGCGCCATGTCAGGTGAAGGAATGAGGTGGTAACAGTGGTCTATAACTCTATAGAGATAAAAACAATGAAAACTAGGGGGGGGGGCACTCAGTAGAGCGCATACCTCCGCCCGAATATTTCATCAATTGGTTGCATGATATATATATATATATATATATATTATATATATATGATATTATATATAAATATATATATATATATATAATTATATATATATATATATATATATATAGATATATATATATATATATATATATATATTGTATATATATATATATATATATATATATATATATATATATATATATATATATATATATATATATATAATATATATATATATAATATATTATATATGTACTCAGTATGAGCGCATACCTCCGGCCAAATATTTCATCAATTGGTTGCCATGGCAACAGTTGTTAATAGATTTCATCCAAAATTAAATCAGTTCTTCCTTATACCAAATAGACTTGGTATACCGAGTTTGGTCCAAATCTATTCGTAACTTTTCGAGAAATCCTGTACACTAACAAACAGACAGACAGACAGACAGATCGGGGTGAAAACATAACCCCTCCAACTTCGTTGGCGGAGGTAAAAATGGTTAAAAAGAAAAAAAAAACAAATCCTAAGCAAAAAACAAAATGATTGGTAGTATAGAAATATATCTTTACGATAGATTCACTAACATACATGATTACTTTCTGCCTTAATGCATATATATTTTTCTACATATTCACAAATATTCTACATATTCTACATATTTGGATTTATATATATTTTTTTCTGGTTATTTGTTACACATGACTGTATAGATGGTGTATGTGTGTGTGTGTGTGTGTGTTTGTGTGTGTGTGTGTGTGTGTGTGTGTGTGTGTGTGTGTGTGTGTGTGTGTGTGTGTGTGTGTGTGTGTGTGTGTGTGTGTGTGTGTGTGTGTGTGTGTGTGTGTGTGTGTGGTGATTGTTGTGAGGACCCACCAGGCGGCATTTGAACACTTATGGGGCCTTGTTGAACGGTATTGGAAATCATATCGAGTCACTTTTATATAATTTATCTTATTCATGCAAGAAAATAAACTATTTATACCTATTTTGTGTTGCAAGCAAATGTGAGGGCCGTGTACGATCAAGGCCAACAGAAAGTTAGCGCAGGATTTGTGGCGGCGCCAAGTCATTGCTAAGCCATCAGATAGGACTTCATTGGGTATGGCCATTTTTTAAGGTTGAAATCATATGAACATAAATCATTGTAATTGGAAATGTTTGAGTTTTTATAAGAATTATTTTCAATCTGAAAGAAAATCACCTTTAGCATGCGCATATTTTGAAGTGTTTTTATATATTCTCATGGCTTTTTATCATCGGCAACAGTAGAAACACTCACACACAGGACATTTGTGGCAGATTATTCAAACAAAATGCAACTAGTGGCGGTGGGATTTTGATACAAACAAGTATGATTTGAAGGTGTGTTGAGCGGAAAAGAACGATTTAGATAAGGTGTTCATTTGAAGAAATGTGTGACTAATAGCCGCTCGTTACCCAGCCGTGGATTGCCGAGCCGGTGCGTGGGTGTTGTACCGCCAATGAGATCCTTAATGCTGAATGTTTATACATTTAGGAAGGTTATTGTCTCAAACATTGATAAGCCACCACGGAAAGAACATGATTTAAAAGATGCTAACATCACATAATGAGATGGTTGAAATTTTATATATGAAAACAAGCGTGATTATCATTGCTTTACTTCCTCGTGTGAGGCTGAAAGTCGTTCCAACTTTGATGTTCGTGCAGTGAAAGATTATGCACCGTCATGGTGTTAAGGAAAATATCTATGCTTATTTGGTCGGAAACTAAAAGAAATATTAACTCAGATACATCACTGTCGTAATATTCGTGTTGTAGTCGTTGTGTGCTGTACCATCTTATTATAGTTTTATATGTGTTGTGAAATGTGGAAACAGTTATCTTCTTATGCTACAAATTGTGTTATTTTCTTATTATATTCTATATATATTTCAGGGGAGACTATACTTCTGCAGGTATGTTTTTGTTTGTTTGTCTCTTTCATTATGTGTGTGTGTGTGTGTGTGTGTGTGTGTGTGTGTGTGTGTGTGTGTGTGTGTGTGTGTGTGTGTGGGTGTGTGTGTGTGTGTATTCTTAGTTGATTTTCATACTCTCCTCTCTCTCTCAGTCTCTCTCCTCCTCTTCTCTGCGTCATCTCTCTCCGTCTCTCTCTCTCTCTCTCTCTCTCTCTTCTCTCCCGTCTCTCTCTCTCTCTCTCTCTCTCTCTCTCTCTCCATCTCTTCAAACTCTCTCTCCTCCTTCTCTCTCTCTCTCCTTCTCTCATCGTCTCTCATTCTGACTCTCTCTTCTCTCTCTCTACTCTCCTCATCTCTCCTCTCTCTCTCTCTCTCTATCCACGAAGGGGTCTTTAGAACACTCATAAACTATCCATCTCCTTCAGTAGCTCTCTAAAAAACTCTCCTCTAGGAAACGATCTCGCTTTCTCATCCTCTCCTTCTCTCTCCATCTGTAGAAAGAGCTTTACTCATCGCTTTCAACCAAAATAACCACCTTACCAAACTTAACATGTTTGTAGCTTTTCGCTCTTTGAAGCAAGACCTTTCACCTCCCATCATGAGAAGAGGAGGAGGAAGAGAGAGGAGACTTAGAGAGAGAGAGAGAGTAAAGAGAGGAGAAGCAGGAGGAAGAGAGATGAGAGAGAAAGAGAGAGAGAGAGACGAGCCTGAGCTATGAGAGACGAAGAGAGAAGAGACGATAAACTACGAAATGACGTGGTGGTGTGGAGAGAGAAGAGAGATGAAAAGGAGGAAGAGAACTGGAAGAGGAGGAGAGAGAGAGAGGAGAGAATAGAGAGGAGAGAGAGAATAGAGAAGAGAGAGAAGAGAGAAGAGAGAGAGAGGAGATACTTATGTGTTATCTAAATTAATGCTAACAGTCATCAATAAGTCTATATCAAAGGTAGCAATACAAATTATATAACAGTAAATGTTATTAGCAGCGATAATAATAATAATATTAATGATGATAATAATAATGATAATAACAATGATAGAGATTGTCATATTAATAATAACATTGACAACAGAAACCAAGCGTCACTCACACACAACACTGTAAGCAGGTTTGAAGTGTTACAAAGTTTTATTTAGCGTAAAATAGCATTATGAAACAGGTTCAAAACATATTTGTGGTGTTGAGCGTGGAATGAAGAGGTAAAACAACATAAAAATATTAAAAAACACAAACACCCATTTAAAAGATTAATCTACACTTCAGTCTTAATTATGAATATGATAATTGTGTTTTGTTGATATGAAGGAAAATTGTCAGAAAACTGATAAAGGAAGGCAATAATATGCGAAAAAAATGAAGCATACTAAGAAAATAATAAAGTAAGGACAAAATAGGGAGTTAAAACAAAAAAAAGCATGGGATAAAATTGGAAAACACACAAACAAGATGACAAAAGATACAAACAATAACAACAAATAAAGAAAAATAAATAATACAAAATTCAAAACAAATGCATATGCTCGAAAAAACACACACATAACTTAAAAAAACAACGATAAACCAGTAAAACACGACAAACCATCACACAGTCAAGATGTCCCAGGCGTGAGGCGTCAGTGCGTGGAGACAGGTGACGGGGACAAGGCATCTCACCTGACGTGCCTGATACACCTGGCCGACCAGCAAACAAGTGTAATACTCCAATTAACAAAGAGAGAGAGAGAGAGAGAGAGAGAGAGAGAGAGAAAAGAGAGAGAGAGAGAGAGAGAGAGAGAAGAGAGAGAGAGAGAGAGAGAGAGAGAGAGAGAGAGAGAGAGAGAGAGAGAGAGAGAGAGAGAGAGAGAGAGAGAGAGAGAGAGAGAGAGAGAGAGAGAGAGAGAGAGAGAGAGAGAGAGAGAGCGAGCGAGCGAGCGAGCGAGCGAGCGAGCGAGAGAGAGAGGAGAGAGAGAGAGAGAGAGAGAGAGAGAGAGAGAGAGAGAGAGAGAGAGAGAGAGAGAGAGAGAGAGAGAGAGAGAGAGAGAGAGAGAGAGAGAGAAGAGAGAGAGAGAGAGAAAAAGATACTTTGCAAGTACCAACTACAAGGTTATTGACTATACAAAGCACCACCACG
>JACEEZ010012662.1:0-25000 GCA_016584305.1 Chionoecetes opilio | reverse complement strand
GGGTGATGGATGGCGGAGTGGAATTCGTGGGTGGGGGGTGAGGGTTGGGAGATGAGCGGTTAATGGGTGACGGGAATAGGTTCGGGGAGGTTGGTGACATGGGTAATGGGTGAGTGATAGGGGGTGTGGGGGGTGATGGGTAAAAGGGTGACGTGAATGGGTGGGGGCGTTGATGGTTATAATGGGTCGAGTGAATGGGTTGGGGGGAATACCATACATTTCTACATACATTGATTTCAGGAAAGTTAGAAGGCGGCTATCTGGAGAGTCCATGGTTGGTGTGGGCCTCGGGCCCCACCAAACACCAGGTGGTGGGCGAAGGCACCACACCAATAGCACCGCCGGGAGCTAGCCAAAACAGGTCCGCCCAGAGAGGGCGGCTTTGCGGCTAGTATTAATATATATTGTATATATATATATATTATGATATACACATATATATATATATAAATATACATATATATATATATAATACTATATATATATATATATTATATAATCTATATGTATTATATATATATATATAATATATATATATATATATATATATATATATCTTTATATATATATAAATATTTATATATATATATATAATTATATATATCATATTATATAATATATATTAATTTTATATTATTTGGGGAGACGGTGCGCCGAGTGTTTTAGCGCTCGGAGGCTGAAACTCAATATCCCGAGTTCGAAGTCCTTGCCGGGGGAAAACCTTTCAAGAAAAGAGCCCCCTCAGCCTAGTATGGGAGAGAAGGTGCCGGAGTTCAAGTTCTCACCAATGAGCAACTGTCAAATCCATCGTCGAGATGCCTAAGAAACCCGAATAACCAGCTATATACCGTAGTACGATTGCGAGTTGTTGACGGAGGCCCTCTAGGGGTGCAGAGCCTAAAACTGAAGCTAGCCCAAACACGTTCACAGAAAATGTGATCTTCAACTAAGACCACATATGTCACTATATAAATCCAGCCTGCGCCACCAACGGTGCGGAGATGACCCAACATCAAGACCTCCATAAGCCTACACGCGATAGGCTTACCAACGTATAAAAAAAGAAAAATATAATACAAAGGCTTGAGACATATACGTAGATATATAGTATTCTATACGTATATGCAAGTAACCAGAGTGGCCACACTCAAGAGGCAGGCGCCTCTTGCCATAGGCGTATCAACTGCACAAGTGAGTGGGCAAGCGGTTGGCGGACGGCAGAGTGGTTTACAATGTTAGAAAGAAGGGGAGAAAAAGGGACTGACAAAAAGGGGGGTTTTTGGATGTTTGTAGGGCGAGTTGCAGCAAATACTGCAACCGCTTTTACTTACCCTTACAAATATACCCTCTTTTTGGATAAGCGACGCATAAAATATAACCTTTGCAACCCTAAATTACATTTCGAGCGACGCAAAAATACCCTTTTGCAACCCCAAATAACACCTCGGAGCGACGCAAAAATATATACCCTTTTGCAACCCCAATATACCCTTTTCCAACGCAAACATACCCTTTGTGCAACCCCAACTTATACCCTTTTAGAAGATAACGCAAATATACATTTTTGCAACCCAAAAATATTTCCTGTTTCGCAACCGAGTTAGTACCACTTTTCAACCCCATAACATACCCGGGTTCAAACACCCAAAGGATACCCTACTCAACCCTATTCCAATCCCCAACCCCGTAGTTCATTGCCATGATGTGATAGTAATACATCGACAATTGATGCTCTTCTTTCCTGGTTATCATGGTTTTTTTGGTTTGTAAGGTTTATTGTTACCAATTGTTTTTGATTGTAAAGGTTTATTGTACAATAACATCCAGCGACATAATAAATACAATACAAGTCATGTACCAGAAAATACCATATCCAGTAGCAAAAAAGGTACAAAAGGTGAGGCATCAGCCCGCCAGTGAAGGGAGGTCATCCCGTCAAGCTACGGGAGGGAGCGTGGAGGCCGTGGTGATACTGAGTCACCTGCGTCACTGGTCAGCGCCCCGGGGGCGACGGGGTTTTTAGTTGTGGGTTCAGTACCTGTGACATGTGTCAGCGGGGAACGGGGCGTTGACTCGCAGACCCTCAACATAACGTCTCTAGGGGGTGCGTGCGGACCATCGAGAGGGCGGCACCTCTTCACGCACACCAGGCACAGCCCCCACCTGCAGGCTGGGACGATCGGATGGTGGCGCGGCCTGGGCCTCAGCAAGGGGGCCTGGTGGCGGGGCAGAACAGGGAGGTTAGTGCACCAGGTAGGGCGACTACGGGTGTGCCTTCTCGCAGTGATCCACACTCTTGCCCCTCGACGTCCTCCTGCACTCCTCTCTGGATGCAGTAGCCCAGACGCACACGCTGCAGTTCAGTTTGCCCTACCTGCCACTGGGTGTTGCTGGGTTGGCGTCAGTGCGGCCCGTGGTAGTCAATGGCTGCAGCGTTCCCGGCCGCCTGCCTCTTCCTGGCTTTTCCAGTCTCGGTGTCGCTTATTTGGTTTTTTTGGTCTTGCTGGTGAGAGCCCGGTGTGCTGCGGCCCATCTCGGCTCTGCGCCTTGAGCTCATGTAAGCTGGGACGGTACGGCATGTTGACCGCTGGGGCAGCTGGCTGGCTCGCTTGGCTTTTGGCCACAGTCCGGCCGCCTCGTTACTCGGACCCCTACGTGTGCTGGGGATCCAGTGAGCCTGACACGCCTTCCCTGCGCGCCAAGACTTCTGTAGGCTGCCCAGAAATGGTGATGATGAGTCTTCACGTTGTCCTTGGGATGGGCTTGTTGGAGCGGCCTGCAGCCCCGTCCAGAGTCCGGTGTTTGTATTACCACGTTTGCCTCCCGGCGGATGTCAGCGGCAGTTAGCAGGGAGTGCTGGTATGGCATCCAGCTCAGTATGGAGGAGGGTGGAGCAGTTGTCAGACTTGTCGCCGCCAAGCAAAATCTCTAGTCCCACCCATGGTGGACGAACGCCCCGGCACTGTTCTGCCACTATCGGGTCATCGACCAGTGAAGACGGTCATCCGACGGGCTATTCCGGCCGTCAGGAAGGGTATACTACACGGCTGTCCGCTCGGCGACCTGGCCATGGCCATCAGGGCCGTGCTGCAGCAGCTCCGGGGGTTTGCACAGGCTTTGCACGCAGGCAAAACTGCGTGTGGAGGTGAAATCTGCGGCGGGGGCCTCCCAAAAAACGGGGTGCGGAGCCATAGTAGGTGGGGGCGGGGACATCGGCCTCCGCCACGGCTTCGTCCCGCTGTGATCTTGGCCCCCCCCCGCGGGTGACATGAGGCTGTGGGGTAGCGAGGTCGTTAATATGAGCCAGGGTTGCCGCGCAGGCACCCCGATGCCCTGAGTCCATGGCCAGCCGGATCTCCTCTGAGCCAGACCCACGTCGCGGCGGAAGGACTCTGGCACGCGACAGGCCATGATGCACTGGGACCATGGTGGGGTGAGGGCACCAATCTGTCCGCTCGCATTAGTAAGGCGCTGGACCATACTCGGAGCCCCCAGCAATGGTTCCTGCATGTGCGTTGTTCTGGAGCACCTTCGAGCCGCTCCTGCTGGACCTGGGGCGATAGGCGCGAGATTACAATACAGGGACCCGCAATAACACCAGGAAGCACACCGCCTTCGCACGTAGTACAGGGAGGACCAGAGAAGGTGGCACCGGCGTATAGCCGCGTCATGGCCTCATCACGTTCAGCTGGCCTGTGTCCTTTTTCCCTCAGGGTATCAAGCTCATGCGCCGTGAACGAAAGCGCTGTCGTCGAGCCACACCCCGAGCGGTAACAGGTAGGAGCCCGTCCAGGACAGGGCCGATGCCCTGGGACGCGACAGCTGAACAGGCTGGTTTGGCTGCCTATGAAGTCATGGCCCGGGACTCTGCGCCGGAGATCTTGAGGCCCAGCTCCTCGCAACTTGGCGGTGATGAGGTCAAGAGCGCGCGCTGCGTCTTGCAAAGCCTGTCACCCGCCGGGGACAACGAGGCCAGGTCGTGGAGTAGCTGGGTGAGTAGGACCGGTGCCAGCCTGGAAGGGTCAACCCAGGGCGAACCAGCTCCTTCATCAGAGTTGAACAGAAAGGGCTGAGGATGCCGCCCTTGGGGCGTTCCCGTTTCTCCAGTTCTCGTGGTATATTTGTAGCAGGAGTTTGTGGCCCTGGACTTCCACTCACTGGCCCGACGTTTGCTGGAGGTTAGTCCCCTCGAGCCCGGCGAGCACAGTCTTCCCGATCCCCCCCCTCCTCGCGGAGGGTGGCATGGGTTCTCGGAGGAATAGCGTTGAGGATCTTGGCCAGCTCGAACGCTTTTCTTAAGGTCGAGGAAGACTGTGAATAGTGGGCAGTTTTCTGGCCACTGAGTGTCAGCAGGCAAGCTGAGGAGGCTGTCAGCTGGCCCACGCCACCGGCGGGTTGAAGCCAAAAACACGTGAGACGATTAGAGAGCTCCCACGCGCCACGAACAGTCGCGAGTAGCACCATTCTCTCGGCTGTTTTAGCCGCCTGCAGCTGTATGAGGGGGAGATAGGCCTGAGCTTGGTGGGCATCCCTGGGCTGGGGGTTGGGCTTGAATATCGGCCACTTCACGCTGTGGCAGGTGACTGCCAGCCAGACGCGGAGCCCGTGGGGTGAGCAGCGGCCGCTGGCGTCCCCGGGCAGGCCCGGCAGAGCCAGCATGGAGGATGTCACGCCGTCAGCCCTCTGCAGCTTTGTCGCGCCCTTTTTTTTCTCGCCGACGACAGTCCTGGCTAGTTAGTGCAGAGGTGGACTCCGGCCACGTCAGGTACCCACACGCGCCTGCCTGTACAGCCTTCGAGCGGTGTTCTGTCGGCGAAGGCTGTTGTTGGTGGTGGCGTGTCGCAGAGGAGGAAGTTGGCGCGCTGGAGACTCGCGCAGGTGACACACGCCGGAGCCTCTCAGGCCTCTCAGCCGTGTGGGTGTGGGTGGAGGCCTCTGTGTCGGGCGGGGCGGCACCGGAAAGCCCCGTTTGACATTCCTCACAGCTGGCCGAGGGAGGTCTGTCTTGATTGTGATGGTTGAAGGAGGCGCACCACTCCAACCACTTGGCCTCCCTGTGCCCGCTGAGACACCCTTGCCGACGCGAGTCACCTACATCCTGCATCAGCCGAGGTTGGTCGGGATTGGGATGCCGTTTGTCACAGCTTCTGTTGCAGGGTGAATCGGTCTGGTTGCTTGGTTGTGTCTACCTGACCCTCGTTGTAGAACAACCAGTCGGTGCGGGTGGCGGCAGGCCGGAGAGCCCAAATAGGAATGGCTGCATCGGTGCACTGCTTTGAAGGGCTGGCCATGACACATGGGTCCCTTCATCCTGTTGGTGCAGGTCGCCGCGGGTGGCCTCATAAGTGACCTCACCACTCGTCAAGTCCAAAGGGAAGCTTGAAATGCACCCAGTCCCCTATTGATGTTACCATCGCGGCGGAGGGCGTGGCGATTATAGGCGGCGACGCATGTGGAGTGGTTTGTGCAGGGTGGAGTAGTGGTCAAATGGTGAGAAGGTATAGGGGACACCTGCCCCCCCGATGGTTAGCGCCGGCCGTCGGTCACCCGACACCAAGGTTGAGGGAGGTCCAGTCCGCGCCCCCCCCCCGACATGGTGGTGAATGGGGCCTTATTCACCTGGTATTGAGGAGATGGATTGGAGGAACCTTCCTCGAGTCAACAATGCTAGGTGACGACCCTTCAGGTTGGTTGCCGACACGACTGCAGGATGGGTGTGGGGGGCCGTTAAAATTCGGCCCGCCACAGGAGGCTAGTGTGAGATGCCATGGGTGAGGCAGCTCCCCGCCTTCCAGTTGGTTGTCGCCTGGCTCCTGTATGGGTTTTTGTAACAGTGAGCTCGCGTCCCTCCCAAGGGCCGCTCCAACCGCCAAGGCGCTCCACACCCTCACACAGTTGTACCAGGTCGGTGGATTTCTGCGGTGGGGTGATGGCCGCTCTCACCAAGCGTCACGCAGCCCACGGGCGTGCCCTCATGGCCAGGGAGCGTGAGTGGAGACTGTAGCCCGCAAGCGGCCCCACTTGAAAGTCAGCAGGTGCTGAGCGTTCCCCTTGTAGGAGAGAACCACGTCAAGCGTCCTCCCTCGAATTGATGGCCTGCAGCACCTGATGTTTCTTGGGCGGAGGCCCTGGGACATTCCACTGCCAGCACCTTGAGCATGGGGGCGGCAGCCCGGGCGGCCGCCGCCATGGTGGGTGTCGTTGGCAGCGTGGTCCCGCGTGGACGAAGATTTGTCTTCTGGTGAGTGAGGGAGGAATGCGGCCCTGGATTCCTATGTGAGTTGCGTGACTTGAACGGGCCACCGACATGATGGCATGATTACATCTCCTCGAGGAGGAGCACGCGAGGTCAACTTCCTCCTCGGTGGAAGGGACGAGATACTGTTGTGCGGCGGAGGAGCACTAATCAGAACGTGCATCATGCGGACGATGATTGCAATCAGCAATTGCACGGTCTCCTCGTGACTGGGACGTTGTCGTAGCAGGTGGACGTGGGATCATGTGGCGTCGACATGAGGCGCTTGGCAAGTGCACGAAGGTCCCTCGGATATCGCTGTCGCATGTTCGTGGCACTATCAGGCACTGCAGGGGCAGGTAGCTGGCTAGGCGGTGACCTTGAGGGCGACTACTGTGTGCGTGGGGCCGGGTACTCGGTCCCAGTCTCCCGTTGAGGTATGGGGGGGAGAGTAATAGCGGGCCGGGGGTTGATGGTAGCGTCGCCTCCTCCACTGATTGCTGCGCAGCTGTCGCTTCACTTTCCATTCACGTCCACCCGCGCGCCGGGGGGTAGGCGGTCACTGGGACTAGGGAGGGAAGGTCTTGGCAAGGGGGGGGGGGGTTTTTTTTTTTTGTTTCGACCTTGACCCAGGCTGGCCTGGACTGGTGGAGGAGCGGGGATGTGAAAGCGGTGTGCCGCTGTGTTACTGTGGTTGTCCACGTGTTTCATGATAGGCGGTCGGTGCCGCCACGTAGGTGTGCTTGAGGCTGCTGCATGCAGGCGAGTGCATCCTGCGAAGCCTCTCAGGACCACTGAGGGTTCCAGGCGTTGTTCGTCATTTTTACCTCCCTGCAATTTGTGAGCACTTATTGCGGTGGTTAGCCCCCTCGTTTGGACTTTGTGGGCGGCCAATGCAAATCCTCCGTTGGGTGGTTAAGCGCTGCACACTACCACACCTGACCGGAGGGTCCTCGTGCAGACGCACCTCACTTGGCAGCATGGTGGCTAAAACGCTGGACTTTTAGTGTAGTCACATCCACCGGCTCGCTCACGCGTAGGGGCGTAAGGTGGTAGGTTGCCCCAGGAACGCGTAAGGCTCATCTGGAAGGTGGCGGTGCGGCCCCCGGCCCCTCTGTGGAAATCAAAGCACCTGTCTCGTAGCTAGTTTGTCCCTCCCACGCAGCCGTGTGAGCGGGAACCACGTGGGGTTGATGCCTTCACCGAATCGATGTGGGAACGGAAGTCAACAGGTTTAGCGCTCCAGCACTAACTTGGGCCTCCCTCACAATTAGGGAACAAGGAGGAGCACCCTATTGTCATCGTCAGCAAGGCGCCGCAGGAGCCCGCCACAGACTCATAGTCCTTGGGTTGTCGAGGATTGTATTCTCCGTAGAGATTTGGGCCCTCACCTCATCCTCAGGGGTCGGGTTCTCGTACTCGAGGGACGTGATGGCCAGGTAGGCACTGGCGTGGTTCCTCAAGAGATTTCCAAGCTTGAACTGGGTGCGGGCGGGCGCGAACGCTGACCACACAGTGGTCCAGGTCACTTTGCCTCTGCGCGGCCTACTGACGAGTTCTCGCTCCTGACGGACATTGTCGATGACGAGTGATTGGATACACTCTCGTCATAGTCATCCGTGTGGCCTGCAATTGGCAGGCTGCAAGAAGCTAGCGCTCGGGACTACGGGCGGGTCATCTTTAGAGTGGCGAGTGTTGTGGGAGGGAGGACGACGAGGATGGCGGCTGCCTCACGAAGCCCCACTTCCCCACCCGTGGCGGGAAAGCATTCGCAGTATTGCTCTGGTAGCAATTGCGTGTTATCATTTTCTTCGACGCGTGTTCACACTCACACTAACACTATCTGTCTCAATGTCCGGGTTGTCAGACACAGGAGCGGCTTTCACTCGATACGGCGAGGACATAGGTCGGGATAGGTCAACGCGGCGTTCACAGCGGGGCTCACGAGAGCGACCCAGTCTGACCTTGCCGGCGGCCTAACTCGCGATATGACATGTACAATTTAGAAACAACTTGAACATAATATATATACAAAATAGATTTTTAACAAGAAAAAAAACCAGCAAATAATTGATATGGAGTGTCTTACAGAATAGTTAATATAATAATAGAAAAGAAAACAGTAGCAATAATGAATAAGACAGGTACAAAAAAATTTGTTTAGCCATATGTAGTTGTTAATTTAAATGGCAGATATTTATTATGTCTGTATTTTTTTAAAAGATGGTCATGGTATTAAAGTAAAACATTTGATAACAGAGAAACGCGTTGAAACTAAGAAAAAGGAAAACTGAGATGATGAGGCAGACTGAAGTATATTATATCTCCTCTCTCTCTCTACTCTCCTCTCTCTCCCTCTCTCTCTCTCTCTCTCCCTCTCTCCTCCTCTCTCTCTCTCTCACTCTTATCTCTTCTCTCCTTCTCGCTTCTCCTCCTCTCCTTCCTCTCTCCTCTCGCTATCTCTCTCTCTTCTCTCCTCCTCTCCCCTCTCTTCTTCTTCGCTCTCTTTACTTTCTCTCTCTCTTCTCCTCTCTCTATCTCTATCTCCTCTCTCCTTCTCCTCTCTCCTCTCCTCTCCCCTCTCCTTCCTCTTCCTCCCACCCGAGCACACTCCCTCCTCTCCCCCCTATCATACCTCTCTCATCCCTCTTTCCACCAACACCGTAAGGAAGTGAAAATAACAGGTAAGCGTACAAACTCTCTCATATTTTCAAAACTTAATTTCTGTAATTTGCACACCACCCTTGTGACACACATCAACAGCACGACGCCACCTAATACACAACAAACACACACCACACACATTTAAAACACAGTAATTATCATTATATCTTCGTATCTCTACTCTCACACACTCCCTTCTCTCTCCACACACTGCACACACTTCCCAACCATCCTACAACCCCTTACTAGCCACACCTACTCCACTCACCAACGTCAAGTCTCACAACACTGCTAATACAGATTAGGCTACATCGCTTGTCGTCTTTATTGGCTTACTCATAAAGAGTCTCCCACAGACTCTCCTCCCTCCTCCCTCTGTCTGCTCGCCCTTCTCTTTCCCCTCCCCTCTGTTTTATTCCAGAGGAGAGCCAGTAATGCGTACGCCCGGGCACGCTGCCCTCCGCCTCCCACCCCCTTCCTCTTCCCCGCTACAGGACTGGGATCAGATTCCCTCCGCAGATAGAGATACTAATCCAAGGGAGGCACACACCGCTGGCAGAGCTCGAGCAGGCAAAACGTAGCGCGGGCGAGAGAGTTCAGGATATCAAGTACGCTCTGCTACCGAGGGATAGAGAGAGTAAGGCAAAGAACACGGGATCTCGGCTTTTTTTTCTTTTTCTTCAAAAAAAACAACAAGAACATTGTATACACATCTACTAACTACGACTACTACTACCACCACTGTGCTACTACTACTAGTATACTACTACTACTACTACTACTACTACTACTACTACTACTATTGAACTACTACTAATACTACTACCACACCACCACTATTACACCGTATACTTACTACTACTACTAGTTCTACTACTATGTATACTAATACTACTACCGCCTTCACTACCACTTCTACTGCTATTATTACATAAGTTACCACTAAACTAAATACTACACTACCACCACAACGACTATCATCTATACTATACTACTAATACTACTATATACTACTACTACTTAATAACGATGTATACTTACTACCGCCTTCACTACCACTTCTACATACAATACTATTACATACTACTAAAAAAAATCACTACCATTACACCACTTCGGCAACAATATCCACATGTCTCCCTCCGTATCATTCTTCCTGGCTCTCGTTTCTTCCCCTCCTTCTATCAATCCATCAATAAAATACTCTGTCGTTCTCTACTCTTTGTTCCTCCCTTTTACCTCTTTTCCTTCCTTCCTTCCTTCCTTCCTTCCGTTCTCTAGACGCCACCCAAACCCTTACCTTGTATCTTTTTCAATCCCTTTCCTGGTATTTCTCCTTCCTCTTATCCTTATCCCTTCTTCCCTTTCCTTTCCCTTCATGCCCTTCCCGAGATCCCTTCTCCCTTCCTTCTTTTCCCTTCTTCCCTTTCCTCTTTCTACCATTCATCCCTCCTTTTCGCAGGGCCTCCCAGTGGTCGACGTGCGGCCCCCCCCGGTGATACACGAGCGGTTTGTGTTGGCCAATAAAAAGGTATTCACAAAAAATCCTGCGTCACTATTGTCCTGGGCCCGCATGTTACCCTGTCCCTGAGTGGCGTCCAAGGAAAGCTTTCTTAGCCTCCTCGTCCTCGTCCTTCGTCCCTCGTACTCGTCCCTCCTCCTCCTCCTCCTCCTCCTACTCTCCCCTCGTCTCGTCCTCCTCCCCCCTCCTCCTCCCTCCTCTTCCTCTTCCTCCTCCTCCTCCTCCTCTTTTACATTTACTCTTTATTTACTTCTCATTCCTCTTATCTTCTTCACCTCCTCCTTTACTATCCTGTGTTCCCTCTTAGATTATATAGTGTAGAATATCGACAAAACCGCCTCCCTTTATGTTTCGTCCTACCTACAACTTTCTTGCCTGGCAATCTCTCTCTCTCTTCTCTCTCTCTCTCTCTCTCTCTCCTTTCTTCTCTCCCTCTCTTCTCTCTCTCTATACTCTCTCTCTCTCTCTCCTCTCTCTCTCTCTTTTTCCCCCATTCTTAGTGCTTTATCTACATTAACTGATGACTTCAAACGACACACACAAAAGTGACCTGTAGTCGATTATTTTGAGTTTACACTACAGAGTTTTCAGAATCCAGCGGATTGCCTGAAGTCATGGCTCACTCTGGTTCTGCCACTCCTTGGTTTGCAGATATTTGTCACGCAAAACAGCCGTTCTAGAGTTTCTACTCGAAATACTTGACTTGTGCTCCATCCAATAACTTTAGAGTGCTTGTGGACTAGCAAACATTGACCCCTCCGCCAGATCTTCCTTTACTATAAAAATTGCCTGTTGTTAAGCATAGAATATACCGAAAAAGTAATGAATTATAACCAAAATTTAGTAAGTCGAACAAGTATATAAACAAGTCATTCCTATAACAATACTGCTTATATTCCATAGAAATCGTCTAATGGTAGTCAAATAACAATGGAAATACGTTTCGGGGTCTCAAGGGGTTAAACATGATAAACACAAGTTGAAAGCATGGAGTTGAAAGAATTAATTATTATTACAATTACAATTAATATTACAACACAGGACAGGTTTACATTACAGGAAATATTCAAAGAGTATATATTTTACTTTAGTGTTTTCTGGTACAATGTATTACGGGCTTATTTTGAAGTTTAACGTGCTATGAAACTTCAAGTGTGATTGAAGTTTCCTATGACGAGTATTTTAGATATTTTTTCGTAGACGTGTGGTGTGTGTTGTGTGTGCGAAGTGTGTTGCGTGTGTGGTGTGTGGGGGTGTGTGTGTGTTGTTGCGCGTGCGTGCGTGCGTGCGTGCTGTGCTGTGGGTGCGTGCGTGCGTGCGTGAGCGTGCGTGCGTGCGTGCGAATGTTCCCGGATCTCGTTCACGTGTCTGCATGTGCGGTCTGGTTTGTGCGACAACGATATTCAATAAAGATAATCACAGGTCAAACACAACACGCGGCAGGTGCCAAGCAAAGCAGTGCAAGTCTTCACCCATACTCTTTCTGTTTTAACCCCTTGAGGCACAGAAACGTGATTTCCATTGTAATTTTGGGTACTATTAGACAATTTTCACGTGAATATAAGCAATATTTTATAGGATATGACCTGTTAGTATCCGAGTGACTAATAATTTGCGTTATTAAGTGACTTTTTGTAATTATATGGCTCAACAACAGACAATTTTATATAGCAAAGGAAAGATCTGAGTCTCAAGGGTTTAAACTGTCCACGCCTCCATCCATCTATCAGTCCATTTGTATCCCTGTTGACTTATCCATCCCCTTCCCCTGTTGACTTATCCATCTGCATCATCTGCATCTTATCCATGACTGCATCCCTGTTGACTTATCCATCCCTCACCCCTATCCCTCACTCCTATCACGGCCTGCATGTCGTCGCCTATACAGATCGTGTAACACCGCCCTGCATGAAGGAAGGCACACCACGCCGCCACGACCCGAAGTTCATTGACGCGTGAAATGAGAGAGAGAGAGAGAGAGAGAGAGAGAGAGAGCGAGAGAGAGAGAGCGAGAGAGAGAGAGAGACGAAGGCAGAGGGGGAGAAGAGAGAGAAGAGAGGAAGAGAGAGAGAAGAGAGAGACGGAGAGGGAGAGGAGAGTAAAAATATGTGAAAAGAAAGGACTAGGAAAAGATAAGAGCTATCCTGTGTTAAGAGAGAGAGAGAGAGAGAGAGAGAGAGAGAGAGAGAGAGAGAGAGAGAGAGAGAAGAGAGATAGAGAGAGAGAGAGAGAGAGAGAGAGAGAGAGATAGATGGAGTTTGAGAGAGAGACGAGCGAGAGAGAGAGGAGTAAAATATGTGAAAAGAAAGGACTAGGAAAAGATAGAGTGTGTTAAGAGAGAGAGAGAGAGAGAGAGAGAGAGAGAGAGATCGGATGAGAGAGAGAGAGAGAGAGAGCGTGTTATGTTTATCCCCTGTGTACTTCAATTATCACCAACCACTTAACACACTATCTTATTCCTCACCAATCCCGCAAAAAGATCCAGTGTTTGCTATTGTAGATAAAAAAAAAAAAAAAAGGACAAGAGTCGGAGTGTTAAAACCTATAGTCCTCTAGTCCTATAGTCCTACACCACTATAGTCCTCTGCCCTCTGTAAGATCACAACAATAAAACTTATAGTCCTCTGCCCTCGTAAGATCACAACAAATAAACCCATAGTCCTCTGCCCTCTGTAACGATCACAAAATAAAACTATAGTCCTCGGCCCTCTGTAAGATCCAACAATAAAACCATTAGTCCCTGCCCTCTGTAAGATCCACAACATAAAACCTCTAGTCCTCTGCCCTCTGTAGATCACAACAATAAAAACTATAGTCTCTGCCCTTGTAAGATCACAACAATAAAACCTATATCTCTGCCCTCTGTAAGATCACAACAATAAAACCTATAGGCCTATGCCTCTGTAAGATCACAACAATAAAAACCTATAGTCCTCTGCCCTCTGTAAAGATCACAACAATAAAGCCTATAGTCTCTAGCCCTCTGTAAGATCACAACAATAAAACCTAAGTCCTTGCCCTCTGCTAAGATCACAAACCAATTAAAACCTATAGTCCTTGCCCTCTGTAAGATCACAACAGAAAACCTATAGTCTCTGCCCTCTGTAAGATACAACAATAAAACCTATAGTCCTCTGCCCTTGTAAGATCACAACAATAAAACCTATAGCTCCTCTGCCCTCTGTAGATCACAACAACATAAAAAAAAATCATGGAGTATAATACACTAAGAAAGAATCAGTATATATACCATATTTATAACGGTCAATAATTCCTCGCCTTTCCGTAAAATGTTAAAATAAATGTGTGGCTCTAGGAATGCTTGAATTCTGAAACATTTACAAAACAAATGCCGAATGGGCCAAACACCCGCCAATCGTTACCCTCATAAAGAAACCCCGAACTATTTTTCGGCAATGTCTGGATTTTTGCCTGCATCCATTTTCATCCTGGGCGCATCTATGGTATAGTCGCCAATGTCAGTGTAGGGTGAGTGTGTGTGAGTGTGTATAGGGTGTGTGTGTGTGTGTGTGTGTGTAGGGTGTGTGTGTGTATAGGGTGTGTGTGTGTGTAGGGTGTGAGTGGTCTAACATATAAAAGGATAAACAATGCATTCATATCAAAATTAAGATAATGAGGCAGTTTTTGTATATTTCCCGAAAAGTAGAAAAAATGACAGGCAGTTTTTTTATCAGTGTGACGCAATACGAGTTTGAGAGCCGCGACCTATAGTGGCCTAGGCTGTGCAGATGATATCACAGGTACACGCATTATATAGTCTCTTTAAATGTACCCTACCGTCAATAACACTATAGTCGCCACTGCACCAATGTCGCCAGGTGCCATATATTACAAATTTTAGCATTACTACAGACTTGTATGTGCCACTGAAGAGGCATGCACAGTAGTTTATATTATGTACATGTCTTTAGTAGCACATACAAGTCTGTAGTGATGCTAAAATTCGTAATATTCGCCTATAAAATCCGTCTGGCGACATTAGTGCAGTGGCGACTATAGTATTATTGACTGTAGTATGCATTACAGTGACGCACAAGTCTGCCGAAGTGCCAGGCAGGTGGTGTAATTAACCCCATGAGGCCCAGAACGTAATTTCCATTGTAATTTGGGTACCATTAGACTATTTTAATGAATGTAAGCAATATTCTTTATGTATATGACCTGTTTAGTACCCTTGTCCACTAGCTAATTTGGTATACTAAGTTTATTTTCGTGATTTTATGGCTAACAGGCGATTTTATATAGCATAGGCAAGATCTGGGCGTTAATGGGTTAAGTCTCTTCAGAATCACAGCGAAGCATAATAATATAATACCTGGAGGTGGAATGGCATGATGAACGTGTAGCTTTGGCTGTAACACTGCATGACACACACACACACACACACACACACACCTGTAGCCGCTAATGCAGTCTTGTCGGGGCGTGTGTGCAGGTGTGTGCCGCAGGAACAGGAGGGGAGTCGCTGCACTACGCCTCGTCGCCCCTCGCACAGGTGTACTCGCAGCCCTACTCCCCCGCCCACTCGCTCCCCGCCTCCCGCCACTCGTACGCCTCATGCCTGCGCCTCCCCCTGCACTACCCATGTGAGACAGGGCGGTTTAGGGAAACTGTCGCCGATAGGAACTGTCGCCGAAACACCAACACGAGAACTCCGCGCGACAATGGCACACTCGCCGACGTAAATTTCGGAGACACTTCAACTGGTAATTATATGAAAAGGATCTACCTAACCCTAACCACATATCTAGCTAATCTGTTCAGGATATTGTTGGTTATTTAATCCCCTGGATGCAGAAACACGGTAATGGGGAACACTCGCGACGTGAAAAAAAGGAAACACTCACCGACGTCGGCGAGTGTTCCTATCGGCGAGTGTTCCTATCAGCGAGCTTGTTCACTACAGCGAGCGTCCTATCAGCGAGTGTTTCCTATCGGCGACAGTTTCCAGTACAGGACAGGGACATGTACCAGACTGCGCTCCCTCGCACCGCCGAAGTCTTAACCTTTTTAAGTGGTGATTGGCCAAGTTTTTTTTTATTCACTGCACCTCAAAAGGTAACGTGGAGTGATGGATGAGTCTTGTGAGCAAATTTACTTTATTCTAAGTGATCAAGCAGCATATTCTGTACACAAATGATTCCCTGCATACTCATAGCTCTGTATTGTCAGTGATAGGTTATAATCTCGTGTGTGTGTTGTGGGGCACTGAACGACACTTCAATACCTGTTGTGACCCCATTGCATTGACTCGTGGCGCGACCCCCGTTAATGTCGGACCCAGCGAGCGGATTGCGCAGTTCGCCATAGATGGTTGGAAGGTGAGTGTGGTTAACCATAAGGCGACAGTAGTCATGCAGAGACCTATGATTTGTGCTGTAGCGGTGTTTGATTAGTAAAAGAGTCATTCAGCTTACTGTGTCATCCAGTAAAGAGTCATCAGCTTACTGTGTCGTCCAGAAAGAGTCATTCAGCTACTGTGGTCATCCAGTAAAGAGTCATTAGGCTTAAGGTGCATCAAGTAAAGAGGCATTCAGCTTACTTGTCATCCAGTTTATTACATTCTTTTTTTAGTCATTCAGCTACGGTGCATCCAGTAAAGAGTCATTCAGCTTACTGTGTCACCAGTAAAGAGTCATTCAGCTTACTGTGTCATACAAGTAAAGAGTCATTCAGCTTACTGTGTCATCCAGTAGAGAGTCATTCAGGCTTACGTGTTCATCCAGTAAAAGAGTCATTCAGCTTACTGTGTCATCCAGTAAAGAGTCATTCAGTTATGGTCATCCAAGTTAATAAAGAGTCATCAGCTTACTGTGTCATAAGTAAAGAGTAATTCAGCTTACGGTTGTAAGCCAGTAAAGAGGTCATTCAGCTTAGGTGTCATCAAGTAAAGAGTCTTCAGCTTTACTGTGTCAATCCAGTAAGAGTCATTAGCTTACTGTGTCATCAGTAAAGAGTTCATTCAGCTTACTTGTCATCCAGTAAAGGAGTCATTCAGCTTTCCTGTGTCATCCAGTAAAGAGTCATTCAGCTTACTGTGTCATCCAGTAATGCCTTTTGATAGACCATTTTCTTTCATCCAAGTACATAAGGTACTGCCGTAGATAACACTATAGTCGCCAGTCACTTGCCACTGCACTTACGTCGCCAGGCACAATATATTACGAATTTTAGCATCACTACAGACTTTTATGTGCCACTGAAGACATGTAGTGTGATGTACATAATATAAACTACTGTGCATGCCTCTTCAGTGACACATGAAAGTCTGCAGTGATGCTAAAATTGGTAATATATAGCGCCTGGCGACATTAGTGCAGTGATGCTAAAATTGGTAATATATAGCGCCTGGCGACATTAGTGCAGTGGGGAGTGACTGGTGACTATAGTGTTATGTACGGTACTGATTATCTTGTTAGCATTTCAACTTTGTGTCAAGAATGATTTGAGAAACCTAAAGTATAATTCTTTGAAAACGTAAGTAATACATAGCTAATACAAGAGTCCTAGATCGTAGGGTAACAGTGGGCGTGGGTGCGGCACACAGGTGGAGGTGGGCGATGTGGTGCAGGACGGCGCACCTTCGGGCGGTGTGCTGCGGGGGCCTCTACCGGACCCCTACGCCGCGCCGCCGCTCAAGAGTCATCATCAAACGGTCTCAGTAGGTGTCATGTCATTAACTCCTTCCGCCAGATTTCCTTTGCATCAAAATATTGTCTGTTGTGAGCCATAAAATAACGAAAAGTAACTGAATATACCAAATTAGCTATAGTTCACAAGGATACTAAACAGGTCATATTTATAAAATATTGCTTATAGTCACGGGCCATATGCAAGAAATTTTCTCGACCCGTTGCGTCGCGGCGCGGTAAGCAAGAATCAACAGAGGACAACGCAAACGAGTGGAGGTTGAGGTCAGCTGAGCGTTCACCATTGCACATCCCACCTGCTACCGCGAGACGCCATTATTCCATTACTATTTCTTCCCAGACCATGACAGGCGAGTTTTCAAAACATAACCGAGAGTGACATTCATACACTGTGAATGCCAAGTGTCATAACTAAGTAAAATAGGTGCCGGAGGCCCTTATATTGCGTGATAAGTGTGAACGATGGGGAGAGCGGCGGTGGTGGAGGGGTCCGCCATATTGCTGTTGTGGCGACTGGCGTGGACGTTCAACTGTACGCACAAGCATCACTCAGGCCATTTTTTCTCATCAACGCCTCAGACAAGTGGTGAACACAACGAAGCTATTATTTTAATGGCAGAATGATCAATTAGGCTAGTAAAGGAATTAGATAGCGTAGTTAAACAGTCAAAATACTGATGCCGTCTTGACTCGCTTGTGTTGGACGCCTGCCCAAATCTCCACTGGCGGGTATTTGAAAACTATTCATGTATATTCACCACCGGTCGATGGAGATAAGGACGGTCGGGAATCTCCACCTCTGGATTTGACGAGCATCTTACATTTAGCCTAAGAATCGTCAATGTACCCAAATTACAATGTAAATTACGTTCTGGGTCCAATGGTGTACGTTCAGGTCCGGTAGTGGTAAAAGTTGTTTGGTTCTATGATTAATCCACATCAATGGTTCTGTGATAATGAGGCTATAGTTCATTCAAAACAGTATCACAGTAGGTGGCGCATCAATGGTTATTAATTACCCTTGGAGACCCCATAAACGTAACTTCCATGTAATTTGGATACCTTTAGACCCGATGTTCATGAATATAAACCATTATTTTATAGAGTTGACTTGGTTAATTACCCTTGTGACTAATTAATTGGTATATAAGTTACTTTTTGTAATTTTATGGCTAACAACAGACGATTTATAGCAAAAGGAAAGATCTGGGTTCAGGTCGGTAAAGTTGTTTGTGTCTATTGTATTCATCACAGCAATGAGGTGTGATAACGAGGTACATTGTCTATTTGTGATTGTTTAGGGAAACTCGTAACAGTACATGTAATCTAACAGCTCAGTGTGAATTATGAACAATCTGATTGTATATATGGCAAGCCCCTGGAAAGCCCCCATTTACAAAGCAATCCAGTCTGTAACAACCACAAAACTACGTAACAAAAAAAAAAAATATATTATACCCACCAATCCTCTGCGACTCTTTTAATGAGTTTGAAGCCACTAACGAACCCTATCAATATAAACTTTTAATTTTTAACAAAAATACTAGAAAACTCTACTCAACAATATTACAACTCACCATTACTAACCTTTAAGACTGTTGACGTACAGTCAAGAATGATTGGTCAAAGGGTCAAACAGGTTAAGGCGTGGGAAGGAAATAAGGGAAAGATTTAGTGTTTCAAAGCAGTGTTGACTTCCTGAGTAATCTTGTTTGTGAGCGACAGTCGGAGAGCGAGCCTGGCCCGAAGAGGAGGACGCGTGTGCAGGTCTGGGAGGAGAAAGAGGATGATTTTGGCCACAACGCGTAACTTATTGCTTTCTTCATATTTCTGCAGCGTAAGGTGTAAAGAGAGAAAAGGGAGGAGAGTGAGAGGAATGAGTGGGCAGTGGCGGATAGGGGGGTGGCCAAGAAAGCAGAGAACGTGTCTCTAGCCTCCTGGGGGTGACCGTGCCACCCTCTAGAATCCACCACGGCCTGAAAAATTCATAGTCCACCCCTTTTTGATTCAGAAATCTATATAAAAATTTACAATCATTGATTTTTCAATGGCTATGTCATGGGCCACCCCACCAATGGTCTTGTGTGTCCAACCTTGGCCACCCCAGTCACATGTCTGGCGGCGCCCATGTGAGTCACGGAAGAGGGAGGGAGGGGCGTGAGAGCTTACGTGTGATGGAGGTTGTTTAGTCCGCTCTGCAATGTAATGGCTCTGTTGCCTCGTTATCTTTCTACCTTAATAACGGCAGATCGGCTATAGCCAGTGGCGTAGTTACGGGGTTGATACGGCCCCCCATGAGAATCCGAAGCCCCCCCCCCCCCCCCCCGGTGCCCCACACTGGCCCATGGCTGACCGTAATCTGCTTGGACCGTGACTGACTTATGTCCTAATAACCCTTCTATGTGGGCATCAGAAGTTCCATGAGCTCTGCTTGCCATAGGGCCCCCCCCCCCCCTCAAAGCTGTGCCCCCCCAGGTGCCCCTCAACTTGATAGATACCTAACTACGCCATGATGTATTGTAATGCTTTGTCAATGGTCCTTCAGGCAGCTCCTATAGGAACCATGAGGCATTTGTATGAAGTAGTCATGACATCTCCAGGAGGGTGGTGCATAATGATAAAGGGGGTGCATAAAGAGTGAAACCTGAGGAGATTCCCTTCCTGCGGCTTCTCACCCCACGCCCGGTACTCTGACCACCTCTCGCCCTTCATCCGGCTCCTCCTGTTACTGCTGAAAAACTGGCCAATAAAAAACACACTCTGAAGAAAGTTAGATGCGGAAGAAAGGTTTATCAGATTCACAGAGGAATCGAGGTTCCCATAAACAAATATACAGTCGAAAAGGCAGCTTTAGACAGACACAAAGGGAGGATATTCACCATAAGAACATAAGAAAAAAAGGAAGTACAAGATGGCCGCGAGGACTTTACACGAGGTAGGTCCTGTTACTTAAACTACCTACCATCCACCTTGCATCCCCATCCATGAATGTTATCAGCCTCTCAAAGCTCTTAATGACTCCGCACTATAACAACTACCTGTCTACTGAGTCCATTCCAATATTTACCACCCTATTTGTGAACAGTTTTCCTATTCTTTTTAAATACGCTTTTCCAGCTTCGACTCCGTTTACTCTTGTTCTACCCTGGTTATAGGCCGTTGAGACTTTCCACCTCTCCTTTATTAAATCCCTTTATCACTTAAAATTCTACAGATCGCCCCTACTCTGCGTTCTGTCCGAGTGAGTGTACATTTTAATAGCTTTAATCTCTTTCTCATCAACTAAAATTATTGCATTGGGGGCCTTGAATAATTTAGGTCACGTTCTCTGCACTGATTTTAACAAGGGTATATGTCTGTCTATCTGTCTTCTGCCCCGCTGCAGGCGAGGCGTCGGCGGCACAGGCGCGCATGGCGGTTGAGGAAGGGCTGCTGCTAGGCCGGCCTCCACCACACCACCTGCCTCGACCGTGCTGGGGGTCTGCTCTCCGACCCCCGCCCACCCCCTCCTCCGGTACCACAACCTCGGCCTCACTCCAACTCAAGACGTGAGTGATCGGGCCTCATCCTCAACCTCTTTGTGGTGGACGTGTCTTATGGTCATATAGACCTAGAAAACCGCCATGACAAGTGGTTTTCTAGACTATTTTAATGATTTGTTGGGTTTATGTTTTCCCCTGTCCTTCTCTGTCCCCACCCAGGCTTTGGCCCTACTCAGGATCACCGTCGTTGTTATTGTTTTACTTTTTGTGTGATCGGTTTTTAATAAGCCCACATGAAATATGGAAAAAAAAAAAAAAATGCTTATTGATTTATTTAAGGCTCATGAAAAGCCAACTCACTCTTCGCTGGACCTGGACATGAAAAGCCTGGTAGTCATTATTCTATGAATTGTCACCAGGCATCTGCTTAGGTGCGGCGAGGCTCAAACGAGGGCTGAAGCTCCTGAAGCGAGATGGTCCACCATCGCCATCCAGATTCTGCCTGTGGCCTCATCCACCTCAACCAGCAGGCGCCCCTCCACAAAGACTCTGGCCACCAGAAACTGCCTGTAAAGTGTAGTTCCTAGAGTTTTCCAATGTATCACGTCACTTTAGGCGCCTTTAATTTACCCAGTACAATTATAATTATACGTATATATACATTCCTACTCCCCCCCCCACACCCCCCTATGGTGAGCGAACAATACCTCCATCACAAAGGGGGGGATAAACTACAATACTAAAATGAGAGGATGGTTGGGTATAATTTCCACAAGTGACTTGATAGATGGAAAAGGGACAGGGAGCGTGTTAAGGAGGGGAAGGATAGTCGGTGGCAAACCGCATATTTAGGGCCGAACCTTTGAATTTGTTGGGGCATAACTGTTCTTTAAGGATTTTGACTAGCCGGACAACCTATAGTTTGGAATCTGTCGGGTGCAACTTTGCATCCTTGGAGCATTTTGCAAAAAGGACGACTGAAGATAGGAATGGGGAATCCACGTTTGCGGACTGAAAATTGAGGTAGGGGTAATAATAAATGAGAATTAGATCACACATGTACAGACCTTTGACAATGTTTTTACTACCAAAATGTTGTATTGATTAGCTTATCACTCTCAAAACTAATTATATATGAATTTTCGTTAACAATAAGGTCATCAGGAGGTCAAAAGGTCACAATTTGGGGTAGTGAATTTTTTTTAATTTTTTGGGTTATCACAGCTTAACAGAACCGGTCTGCGTTCGTCGTTGGGCGCGTAGCTTACATACATGCAGCCGGTTACTGAAAGAATTAGCAGAGACGAAGAACAGAAACTACAAAGATGACCAGAGTACAAGGAGGAGATGCCGTCCCGAATCGCATATGATGAGAGACAGGACGGCTGTGCGGGGAAAAGCTGAAGTTGTGCATTCATCCAACTAAAGTGAACCTTTTTTAAACGCAAGTAGTGCTCCACAGATTCTTTTGGGTTTTCCTGTTTAGTTCCCCAGAGAAAGACCTCGTACAGGAACAGGGCGTGCTATGCCTGGGCCATCTTCATCAACTTTAAAAGGTTGATCTCATCCTCAGTGACGCGTCAGGGGCCTGCTGGCTGGCCATTGTTTTTGCTTGAATTAGGCAGATCCTCGGCCAAAGACAAAACTTTGCCCCGGCCCAAAATCAGAAGCTGTAAAAAAAAAAAAAAAAGAAATATAATACATAAGGCTATGTATTATTGGTTACATTAGCATACCATAAATGTCAATGTTCATTATATAAATCAAAAGACTTAAAGCTTATTCATTTTTTCACAGGAATCTGGAGATGAATATTGAACCAGAAAAAAAAATTCTTGGGAAAAAAAATTATTGGTATCCATATATGTACATATATGGTATATATGGTAAAATATTAGACCCTATGACAGTGGACTATAGGGGGATTAGGGTGTCCGGATTTATGTGTCGCCTTTTATTATTCAATGAAACCATGGGAATGGGGTTTACTATACGCAGGATAAAAAGATGGGAAAATTTGCAGCAAGAATTCTCAACATGCACGCCATTTTTGGACAAACTTCAATGTTCTCGTTTTAAAACCTTATCATTTTTCTTCTGTAACATTTTTGGGGCCAGGGCTAAGTAACAATGTTACGGTAAGCTGTAAGAAAATTAGCAGGGGCCGGAAAAGGGGAGAGGAAGGGCCGAATATGGCATGCAGCTGCAGGTCCCGCTCGCATTCACACTGACACCTGGTGGCCGTCTGGAAAAATCTTTCGAACACTTGCTAATATTGCAACTAGCCAATATAAAAGACGATAGCCAACATCACCCATTCTTTTTTCAGTATTTTATATCACCCTCCTTCTTCCCACTAAGAATTATTTGAATTTCAGTTGCTTGGGCAGTCCCGTGCAGCATGGGTGTGCTCAACCCCTGGCAGGCAATCGAGCGCTTTTATTAGAGAAAACCCTTTGATAAACTTTCTTGGGGCACACAGTGTTCTGCCTACCCGAAGTAGAACACCCTAGGAGTAAAAAAAACCCTGTGTTCAGGAAAATAGGGCTCAGTGGTACTGTGCCACAACAAAGTTGCCAGCAAGTAGAATTTCCGCAACTTCCCAGGATTGAAGAGGAAGAACCTCTGAGCACTCCAAAAAAGGGGTTGATATGTTTGGTTTGGTTCTTTTACTATGGTACAACCCCCCAAAATTATAAATTCGGTTGGGTATTTAAATGTTAGTTTAGGTTGGTTTTTTAAAGGAAAATTATTTTTGGTGTTTTTTGATGTGCTTGTTTGATTTGCCCTACGTACTACTGCAAAAGTCGCTGATTTTCCCCTCACACAAAAAACTTTTTCCCAACGGGTTTCCCCAAATTTGATGGAGGGGGGGGGAAAATTTCAGAAAAAAGTGCTTTCCCCAAAGAAATAAATTAAAAAATCTTTTGAATCACATAAAAAACCCAAAAACTCATTTTTTTTCAAAAATTACTTGGGAACTCTTTCTGCAAATTAATCAAAAGATCTACACGATGAGTAATTTGATTTGTGGTATAAACTTCGGTATTGGCACAAAAAAACTAAAAAATTTAATTACATCATAGTTACGGTATATCTTTTCATTTGCGTACAGTAAACCCTCTCTAATTCGAATTTCAGATATTCTACCTGTTGGGGGCCCGTTCTTTTTTCAAAAATTTTCCCATAATCCAAGGGTTTGAATTGTCCGCACATTTTTCAAAATTGTCAAGTTTTCTGCAGCATCTTCCACCCCTCTGTCCCATCCCCTTCGCATCAGCCTCCACATTTTTCAGCCCCCCGCCCCCTACTTTGTCCCCCCGCCCCCGGACCCCCAAAAAAATATTGGGTTAAAAGGAAAAACTGGGCGGCGCACCGCCCTTAAACTCACGTTTTCTGTATTTTTTTGCTCGTAACGGCAGTACTAATCTACTTGCCGAAAACTTCAAAACTTTTACATATTGCATTTTTCTATGTTTCTATAGCGCAACAGACATACTTCCCCTTCGACCCTATTTCAACATGACAGTCTCAAAACTATCGAGCATAAGCAAACAGGGAGCGTGGGACGGGGGAGCCCAAAGGGAGTCGAAATTCATGCCCAAAGTTAGCCATTGCAGGTCATTTAGTTTTTTTTAGACAAACGTCCGCAAACAGGTTGCCAAACAGGGAGTTTCGGGGGTCATCAAAAGGCCCCAATTAAACAAAAGGGCCCAGATTTGAACATGACCCCTGACCGTTATAATTTCAATGGTTGGAAATTTTTATTTTTACCCCAAAAACGATTTTCGATGCCCTTATGTTTTTTCTGGTGTGTTTTTTGTGTGTTTTTTAAAGAAAACTGCTAACCGTTTTGTCCAATTTTTTTTTTTTTTTTGGAATAAGGTTTTTGGGGTTTTTTTTTGTTTTTTTTTTGGTAAAAGGGAAATTGGTAAAAGGGTTTGTTTTGGTTGTTAGGTATGGGTTTGGTTTTTTAGGGAAAATTAGGTTAGGGGTTTTGGTTCTTTTTTTTTTTTTTTATTTTTAAAAAAAAGGAAAAAAAAATTGCGACAGAAACGGTTTAAGATTCATTCAAAACACTAAAAAAAACAACAGAAAAAAATAAGGCCATCAAAAAATCGTTGGTTTGGGGGAAACTATAAAATTTACCACGGATTGTGTTGGATGTCCTTTCCGAGGGCCGCCCCCATCAACTTACCCAACAAAACAAAAGCACTGAAAACCTTTTTGGGAAAACCTGTGTCATACCAAATAAGAGGACCACTTTTTGTCCGACCCTAAAGGGGCCCCTTTTGTCCGTACCATAAAGGGCCCAAATTTTTTTCCGTACCCAAATTTTTGTCCGTACCACTAGGGACCAAATTTTTTTTCCGGACCAACTAGAGGACCAACTTTTTTCCGACCAAATAAAAGGACCAACTTTTGT
>JACEEZ010012661.1:50000-117514 GCA_016584305.1 Chionoecetes opilio | reverse complement strand
TTTTTCATCTAGTTGTATTTACAGGGCCAGAGCAAACGCTCGTATGGCCCCGTCTCCATATCAACATTATTTTATCATTCATCCTTAGTGCTTAGTGTTTGCCGAAGCCACCACCCCAGGAGGGGGGTCACAAACCCCCGGCTAACACCGGTACCATTCACTGCTGGGTGGACAGGGGCTCGGGTTTAAGAAGACCGCCCGTCTGTCTTCGCTCCGCCCGGGTATCGAACCCGGGAACTTCTCGGTTGTGAGTCGAGCGTGCTATCCCTTAAAACTACGGAGTTCCCTGGTGTGTGTGTGTGTGTGTGTGTGTGTGTGTGTGTGTGGGTTGTAGTGTTGTGTCAGAGTACGGCACTTCCGCAAACCGCAACTTCCGCAAATGCGGAAGTCTGAATTGTATGCGGATTTGCCTAAGTGCTTCCGAAAAACGCAAATATGTCCGTAAATTCCAAGTGGCCGTGGTGAGTTTGCAAACGATTCCTGCGCGGCTACGTGCACCGTCCAAGATGAGTGGGATACGATAGAGGACGCAGTTATCTGTGAGCATTAGGGTGGTCCACTTTGAAATTTTTTTTCGGATTCGTTGGGCCGGGTCAAATTTCTTGTCGTACAATGATACAAGGATGGGGTGCAAAATTTTATTCCGATCGGATAACTTTATACCGTCCGCAGAGCGGCCGAAAGTTTCCACTTTTAAACCCTACGAGTCTACACTGGTGACGATGATCAAAAAAACGAATCCACCGTGCGCGCATCCTATACCTATTTCCCCGCACGGGTACAACGCCCGGTGGCGCTCCACGACCTGCAGAAGGTGCTGTCGCTGTTCCTCGTCGCGCGTGATGGCGCCGCAGAACGCGCTGATGAGGGCGACGCCCCTCCCCGCAAAGTCGTTCACCACCCGTAGGTGACGGGCGCGCCGACGAGCCGTGGTGTAGTCGTCCCTCCCCGACCACTCGGCCGGATCGACGTTGAGGAAATCGTGACCGGCCCCGAGGGCGTGACGAGGCCGACAGAGTTGGGTCGTCGCAAACGACGCCAGGGAGCGCTGCTCCAACTGCGTCGAGGGCGACGTCGGCGCGGCGAGGCGGTTTCTTTTTCCCCCAGCCGCTGCTGCATGGCGCTGACGCTGGGCCCGCTTCTCCTCGACCACCGTCGCCTCGTCGAAGGGGGGAGAGGCCGACGAGCTCTCGGAGACGTACCACATGTGCCGGGCCATCACCTTGCCCGATGCCCGCCCGATCTCCTTGTCGCGATAGGCGGCGAGGGCTTGAGGAGGGCGAGGTCCGTTGCCGGGGCCGAGGTCGAGCAGTGGGCGGACATCCACGGTTCCACGTACTTTTGTGACGATAAACGTCGTGAACCGGAAATCAGCTCCCTCTTCTCGTGCTTGGTGAGCGCAAACTCCTCGCGGAAGAGGGTGATTTTGAGAGTGTGATCACCTTTGCCATCCATCGAGCACGGTGGTAGGCGCCCGGTTTTCCGGATGTTCGCCTCAACCTCCCCGCCCAACACGATGATGGTGAGCTGCACCATCTCGCGGTAGTCTTTCGCGCGGCTGCTTCTCCTTCAGCAACGCGTGGCAGGTGGCGATGATCTTGTCGGCGCCGTCGACGGGGTCGTCGAGCGGTTTGGACGACGCCTGGTTCGCGAGCGGCCACCATTCACAAACCGCTTAAAACCAGCTGGATCTCGGGGCCGGAAGACGGGCCGAAGCAGACGGTGAATGCTGCGCCCACCACTAGCTCGAGCACGTGGTGCCGGCAAGCGAAGTGGAGCAGATTCCGTTTGACGTGCTTCATATGTGGACGCACGCGCCCCCCTTTGAGTCCGGTATTGCTGACTGTTGTGTCGAAGCACATGCCGATGATGTTGTCGACGAGGTCCCACTCCTTCGCGCGTCGTAGACCGCCTGCCCGGGTCAGCACCCCCGTCCCCGCCGCGAGTTTCGGCACCATCAACAGCTTCTGGATGCCGTCACCGGACACCAGGATTGGGCAATCGCTCCGCGATTCCCTCACCGGCCATCCCCTCGACAAGTTTTCCGTTCCAGTGTATGATGAGCGGCACCGCCGGCACATTCACGGTCATCTCCGCCTTGATCTCCTTAGCCATTTCTCCCGCGCGCTCCTCCGGTGGCGCCGCACGGTGCTGCGAGCGGGAGTGGCGTCGGCGCCGTGGACAGCGGTGAAAAGATGAACTGCGGTGCGGTCGAGATCCTTGTGGGGTCCAACGCAGCGGCGACAGCCGGCGTCATGATCGGCGTGCGGCGAAAGCTTGGGGGAACAGGCCGATTGAAGCGGATATTCCGCGCTCGGAACGAAAATCCGCGTTCCCGTCCGTCGTCACCACCGTTCTCTTCTTCGTCGCCTGCACCCAAGCCCGATGAGCTGCGCGTGGCAGTCGTGGCACGCTCCGGTGAGCTCGACCGCTTTAGCACGCCGCGCTCCAGGGCGCCGTCGCTCTCTGTCGGCCAAGGATTGGGGCGACTCCTTGCATTGCCACGGGGTCCATCCGGGCAGCGCTGGCCCAGCAGGAAATGCCGATTCCCCGTCCACCGTGGGTGAGGTCGAAGGCGGTCGCGTGCCCGATGTCGAAAAGCGTCATCAGCGCCGTGAGGAAAAATCCGGCGATTCTCGACGTCAACTGAAAGAGATTAACTCGGTCTGTAGGTGATCGTTTAAACAATTTATTACCAAACCTAAATAAAATTTTCCTAACCTAAAATTTTGTTTATTTATTAGAGTACATAAAAACAAAAACAAAATATATTATAATTTGGTGACGATAAAGTTACGTATGTGAAAGGTTTTTAGACAGTGACTTTTTGGAAATAATATTTACATCAATGTTAATATAGAATTTATAGTACAATTAATATAACGCCCAATACACACACCATATACATTCGGATGACATCTATAAATTTTCTGTGCAATGCAAAAAAAAAAAAATTAAATAAATTACTAATAACTGGAAGACATACTTATATTACCAACTCCGTCGTATCTACATAGAAGTTTAAAGTTTTAAGCTTACGTATAGGTCGGACGGACGGACTAGCGGTCCCCCAGTCCATTGTGGATGAGGTAAAATAGTAATTGTTTATGAGGTGAAATTTCAGTGTTTTTTTAATGAAGGTAATGACTCGCAGCTTTGATAATTTCAGGGATACTATTCCAGAGTATCGTTCGGGCAACATCCAGCCTAGCCAGCGCCAGCATGGCAGACAGGTCACGGTTTTAAAAGTCATGGCAATTAGGGCAAAATAATAAAATTATATTAGGGGTATTCTGCGAACTAATTCAATTAGTTCAACTGTTGATTTGTCTTACCTTCAGCGCTCCGCTTCTTGGACCGATCCAAGTTCTGCCATGATGCGTACAGCCGGAGGATCCTCTCCACACAGCGGCTCTTCTTCCCGCGTGGGGATCCGTGCTTTCTCCCACACCACCGCCACCTCCGCGGTGACGGGGGGAAGCCGCTTCTTTCACCGACTTCCGCTGCACACGGACGAAGTGGAAGAAGCGCCGTAGCACTTGCCCGTTCTTGGGAAGCTGTTTCCCCCAGCAGGGGTTCGGTTCGGGCTGCCCAAGAAGCCCCACTTCGGTGGCTGAGCGTGAACATGCTGCAGTTGCAGCGGCCCCCTCCCGAACGTAGGCACAACAACGACTAACGCGGCGCCACAAATTGGGAGGGGGAGCGTCACACCCCCTCACACCACAAGCGCTGAAGGGTTTAAATGGGCCATGGCCAGTTGTGGTGGGGGAGTGTCAGTCCAGCTCTGTATGACTAAATGCAGTCCTTGCTTAAATCACTTTTAATTGCACTGTACAGATGAAAAAGCATTAACCACAAACACAATTATGAGTAGAAGGTACTAAAATTTTGATTCCCTAATCCCCATCTCAGTTCACTATTTTTCCCAAAATTTTGTTAAATAGTGAAAACTTGGCCGCACTGCGGGACGGGACAAATATCATCCGATCGGAATTAAATTTTGCACAGAACCTCGTGCCATAGTATCGACAAGAATTCCGACCCGGCCCGACGAATCCGACAAACTTTTTTTTTACCCTGTAAATGTGGACCACCCTAATTATTTTATATATATATATTTTATATAAAATATTTTATATATATATATATATATATATATATTATATATATATATATTTTATATATATATATATATATATAAAATTTTATATATATATGTACACTTATAAGGTTATGGTTATTATATAAAATCACAGGTTCTTACAACGGCCAAGGAAGCTTAAGTCTTAATAGACAAGCCCCAACAGTTTATACCGTGACAAGTACTCACTCACAGGTGAGTACACACTCAAGACTCACATAGAGTCTTGAGCTTAGGAGCGCCTGCTTTGGCGTCTCCCTCTCTTCTGTCCTTCCTCTTCTCCGTCGGCGAGTTATAAAGGAAAGGATTCATTCTTGATACAGTGTGTATCCAGGAATTGCTGAGTGCTTTGCAATGCAAAGCCCCGCTTGCTGTTCACACGGCGATGACGCAAACACACCCAACGTTAATTGTGTCTGCCCCTGGGGTTTTTAGTTGCCATCAACTAAGATAAGTGGCAATTAACCACAGGCCACACAAAACACTGACTATGCATTCTGAAGAAATGCAAGCAGCAGCAGAAAAAAAAAACAAAATTATGTCCATGTCAATACTTTTAACGAGGTTGGTGTCTGTCTGAGCAACCCCAAA
This sequence comes from Chionoecetes opilio, assembly GCA_016584305.1. Taxonomy (NCBI): domain Eukaryota; kingdom Metazoa; phylum Arthropoda; class Malacostraca; order Decapoda; family Majidae; genus Chionoecetes; species Chionoecetes opilio. The sequence continues at coordinate 112,782 of JACEEZ010012661.1, read as the reverse complement.
TAACAGTGTGCTGCAGAAAAGAGGCAGGACACACGTAGCACATACACCTCCAAAATGACTACATGCTACACATACATAAAAATTATCCAGTGCCATAACACGCGTGATGAGAGAAAGAGATTGAAGGAAGGCAGGAAATTAGTATTGCTAGGTTGTAATAAGAGAGAGGAAGACCAAGGAAGAGATGGCTGGAGGGTGTAAGGAAGACAAGGGAGACGATAACCATTACTGAACAGATAGGATAAGAACAGAACACGGCGGGTGGCGGCTCGTACAGAACGGGAAAACTTTATATAACGTGTGTTAAAGGTGGTGGGGAAGAGGGGTTAAGAAGATAAGATAAGATACGTTGATCCTATATAGACACTTTGAAAGTAAGGGGAAAGGGGGAAGAATGGGAGAAGATGAAGAGGACATAAAAAAGAAAAAGGGATTCAGGAAAAAAAAAAAAGGACGAGTAAGGAGAAGGAGGAAGGGGAGATAGGGAAAATATGAAGAAAAGAACAAATCAAGATAATGAATATGATAATTGTGACTCAAAAGAAGAAAAATATATCAAAGAGGAAGAAAAAGAAAAAGAAAAAGATGATGATTATGATAAAGGAGAAAGATAAGAAGAATAAGAAGACATGGCCGAAGAAAAAGAGGAAAATGGTCAGATTCCATTAAACAAAAGACACAACAGTATTCAGATTCGCTGCACTTTTAACCCGTAAATCATGGCGTTCTTATCATGCAACAAACAAAAAATTATAAAAGACAATAGTTCCACTTGTCTAGTTTCACCTCTTCATGCTGTATTTAGATATATGATACCGTAGATAACACTATAGTCGCCACACAAGTGCCTGTGGGCCCTTGGACCCTTTGTATTGATGTTTGTATTAGTAGTATATATTAGACAACATGAGATTGCAAACTCCAATCGTGTTGTTGCTGTCGTTGGTCACTGGTCAAAGTGCCTCGGGGTAAAAACACGTTGCGTGTGATTCCAACCCTTTGTGTTCCGTGTGATTCCAACACACACACTCACACACGCACACAAACGTTTAAGTCCATGAGTCTACTGAGTTTGTGGAATGCGGCAAGACGTTACCGCAGAGCTTTTCCTGTAATCTGATACTCCTAAAAGTGTTTTTATCCCAACCCCCCCCTTCAAAAATGATTCAATCGACATGGGACCAAGCCGCTTACCCCCTACGATTTATTTGCGATTTTTTTTAGACTATTCTGATCAAAATTGAATTTACGTTTCGGCTACCCAAAACAGACAGACAGACAGACAAACACACACACACACACGGCTACTCCTATAGTATATTAGACAAGTGCTTGGGCACTTCGGACCCACGTATTGATGTTTGTAGTAGTAGTATATATTAGAAAACATGTGATTGCAAACTCCAATCGTGTTGTTGTGTCGTTGGTCATTGGTCAAAGTGCCTCGGGGTAGACCACGTTCGTGTGATTCCCAAACCCCTTTTTGTTCCGTGTGATTTCCCAAAACACACACTCACACACGCACACAAAACGTCCATGAGTCTACTGAGTTTGTGGAATGCGGCAAGACGTTACCGCAGAGTTTTTCCGTAATTTATAACTCCTTAAGTGTTTTTAGCCCAAAATCCCCTTTCAAAATTATTCAATCGACATGGGACCAAGCCGTTTACCACCTACGATTTATTTGCGAGTTTTAGAGCCTACTCCATCAAAATTTAATTTACAGTTTCGGCTACCCAAAACAAACAGACAGACAGACAGACAGACAGACACAACCCCACACACAGAAACACGGCTACTCCTATAGTATATTAGATGCCCTAATGTCGCCAGCTTTAGATGCCCGAATGTCGCCAGCTGCCATATATTACGAATTATAGCATCACTACTGATTTTTATGTGCCACTGAAGATGAAGTAGAGGTAAAATCTAGCCTGTTTTAGCGTTGTTTATACTTTGTATCTGCAAGTATATACGGTTTCAAATTTCGCTACTCATTTTTTTTTCGAGCGACGACGACGGCGGGAGGACACTCAGAACATAAACAACTATCCGGCGATCTTAGTGTAGGTCGCCACTCGGTTGATATTTTAGTAATTTGTTCATTTATAGCCATAATATGACACAGATGAAGACACAAAATGACACAGACTCTCCAGATAGCAACCCTTCTAACTTTCCTGAAATCATTGATGTAGAAATGTAAGTATTAAACGCCACCAGACGTTGTGTAAATTGAAAAAAAACGTTGTCCTGGCGACTTAAGTGTTATCTACGGTAGCAAAAACCGAGCATAACAAATTTTCCCATTCAGAAAAACAGGATGATATTATAAAAAAAATTTGAATGCCTTAATATAACTCTGTATGCTATTCAATATCTTTCCTGGTTTGCTTCCGAGCCGGACGTCAGAAAATGCGATGTGCGAAAATAGATTGAAACGTCCTTCCAATACATGTGTCTGAAGTGTATGTATGTTTGTCTGTGCACCGCGACAGTAAGGGGTAAAGGGAAAAGAGACAGTAATGGATAAGGGGAGAGAGACAGTAAGGGGTAAGGCGAAAAGAGACACAGTAAGGGGTAAGGGTAAAGAGACAGTAAGGGGTAAAGGGGAAAAGAGACAGTAAGGGGTAAGGGGAACAAAAGACTAATGCTGGCGTAGCTACGGGAGGGTATGGGGGGGCACGCCCCCCCTATGCCCCCCCCCAACTGGCTATGGCTGGGGTATTCTGTATAATGCTGTAATACCCACCACTGATCTGATCTTAGAATATACCCTTATACCTTTCTATGTGGCATCAGAGTGGCCCCCCTTGTTAGTGCCCCACCCAGGTGCCCCCTGTGGATAGATACCTAGCTACGCCCCTGCTAACAAAGCAATCCAGTCCTTTAAAAAAACCAACAAACTACGTAGCAAAAAAAAAAATATTTTTTTTCTTCGCACAATCCTCTGCGACGCTGTTAATGAGTTCCAAGCACTAACGAACCCTATCAATTTTAAACTTTAAAAAAAAAATACTACAAAACAATACCAACATTATTACTAACTAAAATTTACTGACATTTAATACTTAGATAACGTTACAGGTCAAGAATTACACTGGGGAACAATTTGAAAAAAAAAAAAAATTTTGAGTTAGTTTGTTGAGCTTTTTAGACAAAAAATTGGCATGTGTTCCAAAATTTAGCAGTTTTTTCTAGACGTAAAGTTTTTTCTCCACAGCTTACCCTCCAAAAGAAAAATTCCATTGTGAGCCCTTCAGCCCATTCAGCTGAAATTCCAGTGCCGTTTTCGAACAACTCCCTCCTCTAGAAGATCTGAGTGATGTTAAAGAACGCAGTAAAAACAATGATGCAGTTTTGGGGAATTTCACGAGGACGTTCGTGGGGGATTTATCAGCACGAGTTAAATGATTTAGAAAGTGATTGGGCCTATCCAAAAAGCTTCAGAAAACTAGCTAAAGACTGAACGAAAAAACATACTTGAAAAGGAGTGAAGGATATATTTCGAACCAGAGAAAGTCATTTCTGCAGTATTTTCAAAAGTCCAGCGGTTTTTTGTTTTTCATAAATTCCTAGTTTACTGAAGGGGTTAGGGGGTTTTAATCTACATCCCAAATGAATGGGCGATTGGTTTAATTGATACTCAAAGCGGAGCTTGGAAGTGGTGTCCTTCTACACAAGGCAATTTGTTTGGCGCGATGCCTATTGGGCATTCGGTCTGTCTTCGTGAAGAATATTGAGATGTAAAGAAGAGTCCATTGAGTGTACTGCAATATGGACAAACACAATTGGATCATCTGTGTTGACCTTAAATGGTGTCCTTCCTTCTTGTCAACAACTGGATACACAAAGTATCCCTGATTTCTCTGTATGTGGGGTAGCAGAGCTCGAGAGAAGCTTTGGGTTCAGACGATTGGCCTCCGAGATCTGATTAAACCTGGAGATCCTACATTGTAACTAGCCACTTGTTGACAGGAAGAAAATAATATGTCCCACCTCTGCACATAAAAACTAGGTCTCATGAAACGATTTGTAAAAGCATTGTCAACTGATGGCGACTGTTTGAGTACATCATCTTGGCATTTCCTGGACTGTCAATTGAAAAAATCAGGCCGGTGTGTTTGATGGTCCCCACAAATTCGACCAGCTCATCAAGATGAACATTTCAACGGTACTATGTCAGACCTTGACAAGAAGCTTGGCTATCATTCAAAGGACGTCGTCAAAACTTTCTTGGAAATACACTTGCAAGTAATTACACAGAAATTGTTCAAAACTATTGGAGTAGCTACAAAGCCGCTTGGTTTTTGCAGTCATGAGTATTAAATAATTTTTTGTCATAAGCCTCTTGACAACTTTCCGGAAATCCTGGTGCTCTAGCGACGAGCAAGGTTAACGAATTTCACCAAGATTTGACAGGTTATGGAAGTAACTTTTACGCAGGGTAGATGGGATGTGCCAATATGATGGCTGACTATTGTTGAGCAATCAAACGCGATAGTCCCTCAAGTTGAAACACTCCAGACAAGCTACAAGACGTAAATTTTATACCCTACCTGCACACAATTTTATAGCCGTATCCTTTCTAAAAAACTGATAATGTTAATAAACATTCTATTCCAGCCTATTTCTTTCATTTTTTCCATTGTATTTAACATTTTTGCCAACTTTTTATAAAAGAGCCACTGTTACTGTTTATGTACATATTTTTCATATTTTTTTTGTGAAGAAACGAAAATCCTACAGTTCAAACTTGACGTGATAGAGAAAAACTGAGATCAGTTGTGGATTCAGCACCCAAAAATTACTTAATAACAGTGCAACCTACTCAACAAAAATTTGTTCCCGCAGTGGTTATTGGTCAAAGGTTCAACAGGTAAGGCGGTGGAAAGGAAATAAGGGAAGGTTTAGTGTTTCGAAGCAGTGTTGAGTTCCTTGCGTATCCGGCACGAGCGAACAGTCGATGCGCGCCAACGAGGAAGCAGGATTTGTGTGTGCAGGCAGCTGGGGAGAAGCAGGGGAGGATTTTTGGCCAAACAACCCGTTTTTTGTTGCATTTCTTCATACTTGCTGCAGCGTAAGGTAGTAGTAGTATAAGTTAAGTAGTAAACGTTTATTGCTATAATAAGACAATGTTGTAAATATAACAAATTTCATAAACTTGCCACGGTCCGTCGAGCCGGAGCTCCATGACGGACATGTATGTTTACTGGTATTGTTTAGCGGGCGTGGAAACTTAAGACTAGCTTAATTATTATTTTTTCTAAATAAGTTACATACATAGAAAAAATTTCCAAACTGAAGATAACTACATTCCGATATGACAGGGTAATAAATGGAATTTACAGTAGTAGCCGAATACAAATAATTGTAATAATAATAATAATAAAAATAATAAAATAATAATAATATAATAATAATAGTTTAAAAACATAAAGATCAAAAAAGAAGACAGGTAGTAATATTAATAAAAATATTAGAATGAGGCGAGGGAGTTGGGGGGAAGACATAGTAAGAAGAATGAGTTGCGGTTCTAAAGGTGGCACCCCATATCTAGTCAGGGTTTTAATGAAATTCAACAAATTTTATAATGGCTATTTCATGGCCACCCCACACTAGATCTGTGTCCAGCCTTGGCCACCCCAGTCACCAGGTCCTGGCGGCGCCGCTGTGAGTGGGAGAGGGAGGGAGGGAGGGAGAACTTACCTGTGATTTGAGGTTGTTTAGTCCTCCTTGCAAACTAATGGCTGTTGCCTCGTTATTTTTCTACCTTATATAACGTCAGATTAGCTATAGCCAGTGGCGTAGCTACGGGAGGGCACGTGACCCCCCCAATGTTAATCCGGAGAACCCCAGGTGCCCCCCCACTGGCCATGGCTGCCGTAATTGCTTGGACCTGTGACTAATATAGTGATATGCACTAATTAATACCCTTCTATGTGGCAACATAATGCCCCTGAGATCCGCATGACATAGTGCCCCCCATTCTCATCTGTGGCACTCCAGGTGTCCCCCCATTGATAGATGCCTAGCTACGCTACTGCAGTAATGGCTCAAGAAATGTTGGGAATCCTGGCTAATTAATAGTTTTGGAAAATAAAATACCAGGTAAATGATAGTTATTCCTAATGGTTATATAATTATACAAAAAGTGACAATAATAGCATTTGTAATAATTGTGATAGTAAATGGTGGTAAATATATGAATTGGTGGTAATCAGTACGTTAATAATCTCACTGTTGTTACGTGGAGAGTGTCTGTATTGGATCCAAGTATCTGATCTAATCTCCTCCTCCTCCCTTAAGCATATAGAATTATCACTCCTGAGTCATCCTTCTATGAATGATATCACACATCTGCTCCCAGCAACTTTTAACTATTGGTAGTTGTCCTCGGGAATAAGTAGTCTGCACACACACACACACATACCAGGATATTTTTCAGTGTGAGGTCCCAGCATTGCCCAAAGATCGGTAATAATGAGCTCCAAGCTCGCACCTGGAGGGTGAAACTTCTGATCGCGAGTCTGACTCGCGTGGACAAAACTATGGGTGAATACACACACACACATACACACACATTGTCGGCTTAACACTACCACCACTACTACTACAATTATTGTTTGATTAAGGAAGTATTAAGGTTATTTTATATACATTGATAGAGATAGAAGAAAGCTGTACCTCGTAATTTGATTTTATTAGGTCTCTCTCTCTCTCTCTCTCTCTCTATCTCCTCTCCTCCTCCTCTCTCGTCTCTTCTCTCCTCTCTCTCCTCTCGGTTCTCTCTCTCTCTCTCTCTCTCCTCTCTCTCTCTCTCTCTCTCTCATCTCTCAGCCCTCTTTCGCCCTCCGGGTGATCGTCGCTCTCGATCGGCGAGGATCCTCTCATTCTCGCGCTTGCCTCCCTCCTCTCTCTCCTCCAGACCTCGTCATCCCTCTCACCACTCCCTCTTCAGCCCAGCGCCAACTCTGTCCATCGCCGGCTCATATCTCCAGACTGGGCTCCTCACCAAGTCTTCCCTCGGCTAAAAAGTCTATCTCTCCAATCTCTTTCGCAGTCCAAGGCCTCTCTCCTATCAGCGAACATCGCTCAACACATACTCGCCTGCCTCTCGAACCCCATAGCCTCTACCGCTCGTCCTCTCACACCTCAAACCTCACCTCGCTCAGGGCCTGTTCCCTTCATCCGTCATCTGGTCCCAACTCTCGCCGTCTCGACTCTCTCCTTCCTCTGTCCTCTCATCTATTCCCCCGAGTCGCTCGCTCCGTACCTCGTCATCTCCTCCGTATAGTCATTCATTCTCTAACATCATTCTCCTCTCTTATCCATCTTTCGGATCGTCCAGGCTTACCGTCCCGGTCGTCTCCCGCGTCTCCTTCGCCGACCCCTCTCGCTCTCCTCTCCTGGGGCAGCACTCCCTCCTCTGCGCGTCTCGTTCCTGTTCCGCCGTCCTCGTCACTCCCTCATCTCCATCCGTCCCCACTCATCCTTTCTTCAACTCACCACTCCTCGATCGACTCACATCTACCCCGCCCCCTGGTTCCCATCGAGAATCATTATGATCTTGACTCTGCTCGTACCCGGGCCGCTCTTCTCTCTTCCTCAGTAATCTCACTCCTAACGCCACTCTCTCCCTCTCCCTCCTATTCTCCCAACAAGATCCAATCCGTTCTCTCCTTCCCCTCTCTCCCGCGGGCAGGTCGGAGCGGCTCCTTTTCGGCTCATCCTCTCCCTTCTTGTCACGGGTCGCTCGGACATCACGGCTCCCTCTCGGCATCCCTACTCTCCATCATCTTCTAGTACCTCCAATCTCACTCCAGTCCATGTGACGAAACAACTGGCCTATCCAAGGTAGGTCCTCCCCGTCCTTGCCGGAACACATCCTCGCTGACGCGTCCCACTCCCACCTCCTCTCCTCTCTCTCTCGCCGCCATCCAGACACACGTCTCCCTCCGAGCCTCTCCTACTCACATTCTCCTCGCAGCCGGTAAAATCCTTCCCGCTCGTCTTCCACTCAGACTGCGGTGGGTCTCGGGTCTCCTCGTTCTCAGCTCTCCCATTCGGTCCTCCTCTCTCTCTCTCATAACAATATCACACAATGTCATATAAGTCTTAATTGCCACATATAACGAAATAACACCTTTATTTTACCTTTACAGATAAGCCGTTATAACCCCTGTCGTCATTAAGGGTCGTTGGCTTGTTCAAGTGTGACAGGAACAACGAGTCATTGAGACGAACCTGGTACCTGTCTCGAACCTACGTGACGCCTCGCCTTGTGTCTTGCGTGGCCTCAGTCTGGCTTCAGGTGTTGCTAAGGTAAGGTCTCTCTCTCTCTCTCTCTCTGTTGGTATTGTTGACTATATTAATTATACTTATGGTTTTGTGAAGTTGAAAACGTTAATAAGTGAGTGCAATTAGAATAGTTTGTGTAGCTTTGTGTATATATTGGTGGTTCTCTCTCTTGGCAGTCTTTATTATATTGATTAACTGTATGGTTTGATAATAGCATTTTAAGTGCAATAAGTATTAGTTAATGTAACTTTGTTTTACCATCGTGCGTGTGTTCTTCCCGTCACAGGTGGGCAAGAGGCAGGGCAGTGGTGGTGGTGGTTCGCTGTGATCGCCGCCCGCCTTTGCTTCCGATGTGCTTTCGTGGGCCTAAAGGTATACTATTAAATTAGTCTTTCAATACTCTAGTTTATAATGCACGTAAATCTTAAAAAATAAATTAAATTAAAAATCAAACTTGATAGTAATAATAATAGCAGTTACTAATAGTATTTTATTAAGTTATTACTTTCTTTTTATTAGAAATATAGGTAACTATGTAATTTCAACCAATACTCCCTATTGATCAATACTCTCCTGACATAACTGTTGGGAGTTGTGCCCCCCCCCCTGCTAGTTAACTATCTGGGTATTTATTACTTAATTATGCCTAGCTTGCTGGGGGGTTTTCGCCCCCTTCCCCAGACTCCCCCTTGTTATATTTCACTTTCGTCGGCTGTTGTAAGGGTTATAAATACTGTTTTTGATTAAAGACATTTTCAGGATACTTGAAACCACCGATACTGTATTGGTTGTAACGACACTTGTATACGTAGACATATAAATAAATTATTTTAACTAACTTTATAGTCCTAACGATACCGTGGCATCATTTATAGACTGGAGAAGTAGGATGGATTGAACATTTAAGTGGTGGTGGCGACTGCTGGTTAGGTGAACTACTTACTACCCTCCCCCCCCGCCGGTAGTTACTAGTTTGCCTCTTTCCTTAACTATGACTACTAAAGTCACTCCATTAGTGAATATATATCTTAATATTCCCCCATTGTTTTATTTGCTCACCTTAACGTAACATTTTAAAAGTTTTATTCAAAGTATCGCCAATACTTATCCTTTTATTTCAAAGACCAAAGAAACTGTCAATATATTAGATTAATAAGTGTTTTCTGTGATAAGTCTTTTCCTCAAAACAATGATACCCTGAAGTATTGTTTTATGTTTACTTTAATAATGTGTAGGGGTATGAGTGGCCGGTGGCTTCGTTAGTGTGTACATAACGCCTTCCCCCAGAGACTAAGTGTTTCTTAACCTTTTTACTGCCACGCCCCATTCAGTAGTGGGTCCTTGCCTCCATGCCCCCCCCCCCCTTGACTTCTTCATCCAAGATATTACATAATAATCCTGAATAAAACTGAGAAATGCGTTTCTTTTACGCTTTTATTGTGCATGATTATTCATAAATACCTTGCAGATTTATAGATCACATTTACTTTGATTATTATTATCACTTCGCCTCAAGCGAAGGAATAATAATAATTAGGGCAAGCATTAATAATAATTAGGCAATATAAATATAGGCGATAGGCGGCTGCACTGGAGAGCGCTTTATCAAAATTGCTAACACTCCCTCCCTCCCTCAGTCTCCCTCCGTCCGTATGATAATAATACTAATAAGTTAAAAAGAAAAAAAAATGATAATAGTAAATAAGATTGATATAATAATAACAGGTAATAATAACTAATAATATAATAACCAATAAGCAATGACTAACGATATATGGTAATAATTTAGTTATTATGCAATTAGGTTTTAACATGAATAATAAAAATGTTAATTAGTCATAGGTCTATATTTATTTGAAACCTGGCAAGCGTCCCGCAGAGTTATTTCTGCCACATTCTTTCTCTGTATCTACTTCTCCACTCACCCCCGCGCGCGACACAACAAATGTTAAAGCAAAGCAGAGAGTTAATGTTAAATACTTATTCCTTTTCTCTCTTGCATCACGCCCCCCTAAGTAATTACCCACGCTGGGGGCGCCTCCCCCAGTTTAGAACCGCTGCCATAGTGGTGTATAGTGCATGTAATACGTAGGCTACATGCAACAACCTGCCTAAAAATCTAGAGTAAAATAATGTTTGACGTGCTATTCTATTCAAATGACCCGTAGCTTATTTTTATCTACCTTCTTTCTTTATCAAACTTTCCTATGGAAATGGAATAGCAATCACGTTGTGTAGTAGGTGTTGACGTGGTATTTTCCTTTGCAGTGCCAGCAGAATGTGGTTTTTGGTGACTCGCCTTGAGGAACGCCCCAAGATGAGATTAAGGGATAGGGAAGATTCAGGCGAAGAAGAGTTGAGGAGGAGGAGAGGAGGAAGAGGAGAGGAGAGGAGGAAGGAAGAAGTTACGTATGGCCAGCAAATCAGATATTCTACTTTAAGCTAAGTTTATTGAACACACAGTATGAATATACAAACGTATGTATATGTAAAGAAATTAATATAAGACGGCATATGTATCCTATAATAGTGTAGTAGTGTTATAAATGTCATTCTAACAAGCTATATATTTCTATTCTTCCGAATACTTCCATGTTTGCTGTGGTTTACATAACTGTTGTTTATAATTTCACATTGATTCATGACCCTAACTAAATACTCACTTAATAATACTTCATATAATATAAACTTGTTTTTCTTTTTTTTTTTAAGCTATACTATACTGAATTAATAATTCAAATAACCCTTACTTTACTTATTCACACAATACAAACTAAACAACAATTAATTTGAACCAAAACAAAATTTCACTAAATTCTCATTAATAATACTCCAAATACGCTTAAACTATAAATAAAACATTTAAATAATTTTTAATTAATTAACTATAACCTTGCTTAATCAAAACTATAATTGCTGTTTAATAATATTTTAGTTGAACTTTTAAACTGATTTTTTTTCTTTCAATAATCTTTTATATTTTCATTATGTATTTACAGACGGTGAGGATGGTGGTGGACGTCTGACCTTCTCCCCAGCCTGCCACACTCACAGCCTATACCCTTAGAGTTAAGTGTCTCAGTCTTTATAATGAGCCGATTTTATGCGAGTTTGAGCGTCAAATACAAAAGTCCGAAGGGCCCCACAAATATTTCTTTAGTTTTTTGGTTTTTTTTTTATATAATTTTTTCCTTCGAGAGAGCTCAAAGTTAGTCTCCGGCCGGTCTTCCGAGTATCATAAACTCTGAAAATTTATCCGTATTAATAAACTCTGAAAATTTATCCATATTAATATTTTTCTATATATCGCACCCAATCAAATAACAAATTAGTAATTTCAAAAACTTATGTCATATCTGCACAAATTGACATGAAACTTCTTATGTCATATCTGCACAAATTGACATGAAACTTCTTAATGTACATGGGTGTTTAAGAAAACTTATTCATATTAATTTCTTTTCAATAAAATAACTTAAAACTAGAATAAAATAACTTAAAACTAGAACTATAATTATTAGTCAAAAACTTAAAACTTCGTGAAAATTTTCATTCACCCAATAAAATGACAAACGAAACTTCAAAAAAACAGCGTAAAAAAAAAATTCTCAAATCTTCACAAATCAATAATGTTCCATAATTTATTTTTAGATATATCGTAACCAATAAAATATTTTAAACTGAACTTCAATCCTTTCTCAGTTTCTCTCAAATCATCACAAATTCACACCCTATAAACAAATATTCCAGACTATATTAATCATTGAAATAATAAAGCTGTGAAAAAAAAATTTGATATCGTAAGATGAAATTTTATGTTCAACTTGAGGATGAATTAGATAAAATAGTTTCCGTATTAGGGTGTTAAGAAAAATAGTTTCCGTATTAAACCTTGTTATTTCAAATGACCACAAACTCATCCAATAAAAACTTCATAAACACTTTTGATGTTTTGTGTTAAATATAGCAGTGTGTGGTGTGTACTTTATTCCATTTATCTTTGTTTGACTTAATTATTTTTTTGCCTAGGTGTGTGTGTGGTCCGTGGACATCAATGCAAATGGACACTTGCCTTCATCACCACATCTGCGGTTATTCGCAAGTATATTGGTAAATATATAGTCATTTCTAGAGCCAATATTTTCTTAGTTTGTCAAAGTATGTCAGGCTAACACACATGTGTAACCTGCAGATTAATTAAATCGACATATTTATACCGTCAATAACACTAGTCGCCAGGCTATCTTCAGTGGCACATAAGATGGCGACATAAGTGCAGTAGCGACTATAGTGTTGTTGGCGGTAATAATTAGATAACATGTCTAAGTTTTGAGAATTGAAAAAATGGCAAGTACCCTTTTGACAAACATGAAATGCTTGGAGTTTGATTTGAATATAACTATTGTCATAAATAAGATTTTTATTTATACATTAACGTTAGTTTATGAGTTTACTGTAGGCAATAACAAAGCCCTTAGGACAGATGCTGTCAACAACTCTATAGTCACCACTGCACTAATGTCGCCAGGCGCCATATATTAAGAATAACATTTGTTATAAATGTACGACGCCTGGCGACTGCAGTGGTGACTATTGTGTTGCTGACGATAGATGAAAGCACTCAAAATGTATAGCATAATAATATCAATTTAATAAATTATTTTGCGAAATTTTCCTAGTATTCACAACCTATTTACATAAAATATTTTGAACTACAGTTCTCTCGACATGACAACTCTCGGCCTCGTCCTGCGGGTACTGTTGTTCACCGTTGGCCCCCCCAATGATGGGGCCCAATGTTCAGCAGTGTAATACACTGTCTTTAAAATGTGGCTGATCGGGACAGGTTCTCGAGCGCCGCGTATCTGTAGAAGAGATGTTGGTCTCAACACAGAGTGCACTAACCTTTTTATCTATGGCAGGGCATGTGGGTTCCATTCCAACCCAAATTGAAAGTCCTAATAATAATAATAATATTTTTATTTTCCACCTCTGGGGCATCTCAAAAAAATCTGCGTAGAAAGTGTGTACAACATTTATATTCAAAAGTGTTGTGTTCTTCATGCTATTTCAACAAAATATTCCAAAAAACTAATCTCAGAAAAATTTGCTAAAACTAGTCACTCCACCCTGATGCGGGTGTTCTTAGGCAACTCGGCAGTGCAGATAAATATCATCTGGGTGACCCGAGAACGCCACCTGAGATAACCACTAGTTTAAGAGTAAAAGTCTTAAGACTGTCAATCTTAAGGGCTATCCAGACGAGCGGGCGTGCCCGGCGGTCGGCGCACAAATTCTGCCGGGCATGCCCGTGAATGTTGTCCCGCGTCCACACGGCAGTGTCAATGAATGGGCGGGGGTGCCCGACGATGCCAGTAGGTTGTTGATATGATACACAGAAATTCAGTCTACTTTCTGTCTGTGTACACAGTGTAAAAAGTGCCTGATGTGAACTGTGTTACAACGATGTGATAAGTGGGAGGCAAGCCTTCTATGGATCCCCCATGTTCACTTGCGTCTGGCAGCGTCGTAGCTCCTCTAGCCACCGGCCACTGCCTGGTGGTGATTTCGCTCAACGGGAGATCGGGCCTTTCGATGGTTTGTTTGTCCGCAAAATGTGCCCGATAACGGGCATGCCCGCCGATCAGGCCCGCTCGTCTGGATAGGCCTTTAGATACCAAATCTGTCTATATAAGATCTGTCTATATAAGGACTTCAGTCATGGACCAGCACGTTGTAGAAAGGCTGTTCCGGCATCTTGGAGTGTAAATGCATTGATGGTATAAAGCATCACTGATTCAAAGTCAATTCAACCATCTTACCCACTCACGCCCTTAACATGCTAATATTAGCTAGTGGTCAAGGATACTAAACTGGTCATATCAATAAAATTTTGCTTAAATACAAGGCATATTAAGTATGGGTTGGGTTACTGCACACAAATTCTCTGAACTAATTGTGTAACACAATGGCTGCACCTAAAAAGGTAAAGATGGGGGCATACGCTAACCTGCGCGTGGCCTTGGTGCTCATCTCCGTGGCATTAGCCATTAAGCCTGTGGTGGCTAACCCGGGATACAGGGCTAGTGTGACATCCGGAGTAACTTCCCCATTTATCCACCATCCCCGAAAGAAAGGATGAACAGCCCCCCCCCTATGGGCGTTACGTCAGAGTTAAGGAAGAGGAAAACACGAAGGGGGGGGATCAGCTCAGCTCCTATCACTTTTCAGAGGATTAAATACTCTGGTATGCACATGACCCGGTCGAGTCAGATTTTATTAGCTGAGAAGCCGTACTCCTCAAACTGTCAGTGCGATTGCTCACGCCCTCAGGGCCAATCTACTGTATTTTGTCCTTACTCATAATACTCGGTTATTAAGTGACTACTACAGCCTTTGAGTTCATTTTGTTTGTTTCCTAATAGCTCAGATTTGAACACTGCTGTAGAGGACTCTTACCAATATATTTATGTGCATTATCCTTATAGCATTACTTTTGTTATACCAACCATTATTATTGTATTCCTCTTTGCTGTTGTCATGGAAACCCTCACCTTGTATAGGCATTTTTTAGGAGCATTGCCTGCAACACAGAGAAATCTTTTAATACACAATGTTGTAGCATGGTTAGGTATCTGTCTCTAGACCATCGCGAGGACGCGACCGGGTAGTTGACCGAGCGATATTATGGCACTGGGTGTATCATACACATACATGTGTTATCGGCATGTATTCATGTTGGAGGTGTATGTACGTGTGTCTGCCTCTTACAGCAACACAGCCTCTTTGATAATGTTGACATAATGTTGCTTGCATTGTGAGAATGCATAATGTTTTGTACAAACCACTGTGTGCCTGTGGATTAAACTAACGTTGGGTGTGTTTGCGTCATCGCCGCATGAACAGCGAACGGACCTTCTCATTGCACGCACTCAGCAGTTCCTGTATAAACAACTGTTCAAGAAAGAAACCTTCCTTTATAAGACGCGGCCGAGGGGCTGGAGAGTCTTGACTCAACAGGTAAGACTTAAGCTTCCCGTGACTACTATTTGTCTCACTCGGTTCCTTGGTACTTAAATCAGCAAGCCTTTCTTAAACCCGCTCGACCACTTGCAATTACTACCATATTGATATATACCTCTGGGCAGCAAACCAAGTTACCTGCCTATCAGGAGGGCATCACTGGCAATCACCCCTACACGTCATAGACCTGAATCTTCTGGGGATTAAATGTTTCCCTGCCACATCCACCTTCCGGAGCACCAACATCGTTACTACATCCCCCCCGCTACACTGATGGAGGCTACAGTCATCATTCTTGTATAAATTGGCAGTGGAAAATAACACTATTCAAAATAAGCAAATAATATAGGCACTACCTACCCCGGTATTTTCCACCTCACAAGGAAGTGGGAGGGGAAGTTGACGGGCTCGAGACGGACGCCCAGCCGGTGACAGACGGCCATGTAAACAATGCTGAGGGTTATGGGTATTCCCTTCCTGGAGCCCAACACCTCGTTTATAAGGGAGTTCTTGAGACTGTAGTAATCATCGCTGTTGCCGGTAAACTTCAGCTGAAAATAAAGGGTTTGTTTTTACACAAGTGGTTATATCATCAAGGATTTAGAATATAAGGAAGCTCCAAGAGGCCGTGAGACCATCACGAGGAATTAATCAACACTATCTACATCCACCTTTCATCCCTATCCATAACACTGTCTAGCCTCCTTTTAAAACTCCCTATTGACTCGTGTAGAGTAGATGCTTCAAATACTATTCCACTAAAAAACTTAATTTTTAAGCATGTATGAGATCAGTTTTGCTGTATGGTTCTGATACATGGGCTTTGACGAAGAAGTTGGAGGATCCGTGTTGTTGGGTGTGATCGGAGAATGTTGAGATATATGACTGGGGTCACATGGATAGATAAAGTGAAGAGGTGGCAAGAAAATGTGGATTGAAGGAGTTGAGTACAGTGCTGAGAGTAAGGCGATTGTGGTGGTTTTGGCACGTGAAGAGGAGAGAAGGTGGTGAGGCATTGGATAGAGCTGTTAAAGAGTGGAAGTGCCAGGTGAGAGCAGGGCGATGGCGGTAGTTTGGGCACGTGAAGAGGAGAGAACATCTACAAATTCAATGGGTTACCCTATCTTTTACACAGGCGGGTCCATTTATTTTAAAAGTATTTTAGTCTAAAGGCCTTTAAAGAGATTCTCAACTTTCTCAAGGGGGCGTCTGTTTTTTTTTTTTACGTGCCCCAAGGCAACTAATGATATTTGGTTTTTAACTTTTTAATACAAATAGTCGTTAGCTACGAATCTGCGGGCCCTGGTTGGAATCCCCGCCAGGGCAGTTGGCGTGCAGCCCAACCCAGCTGTTCATCGTTCTTTTTGGGGTTGATAAATGTGTACCTGGGGAAGGTAACTGTGGTAACCCGGATGTCACACTAGCCCTGTGTCCCGGGGTACCACAGGCTCAAAGGCTAATGTCACGGAGATGAGCACCGAGGCCACGCGTACCTTAGCGTATGCCCCAATCTTTTGGAATCAAATAGCAGGGAAGCTTTAATTGATTTACTGAATGAGTTACTAAAACCTGTGGTTAAACGTGCGTGACTGTACACATTTTATCATCCATGACACCAAGATGAACAGTAATGAAAAATATAACATATTACATAAATGTTAACAATTTTTGCCTCTTCATACTTCTAATTTTGTAACTTTCTGATCTGTTTTAGATTACTGAAAATGACACTCATAGTATCAACACTAGTTATACTTTTTTTTTACTAAATATAGAACATCTACCTACTCATACCTGATTAAATAACACTCCATTGACGCATTTTAAGAGTTGTTCGCGTCTGTGTTGGTCCCACTTAGAGTCAGGCAACATGTCGCTACAGGGCACCAGAGGGCAGTGCAGGGCTGGGTGGGTGGTGCGTCATTTACCGCGGCACAGCTCTGCAGTGTAATTAAGTTCGGCTGCCATCTGAAACCCAATTAAGTGTGTTAAGTACAAATGCTGATACTAATAATAATCCATAATAATGATAATAATTTCAATAATAATAATCTACTAGCTAACTGGCTGCCATCATCAGTAACACCACTCAAATGGAAGAGGCAGATGAACTAGGGTCTCAAGAATCTATTTGTTTATATTCTAGCTGACATTACAGATAAATCTCAAAATTAAACAGAAAGATGGTGATGATGACTATAGTCGCCGCACGTAACGTTGGCGAAAATGGAACCCCTTCACTCCCCTCTTCTGACGCACGGGATTGGCTGAGGTGTTGGGGCTTTAGGGTGGAACTTGGAGTAAGGCATTCTTAAGCGGCACACACACGATTAATAATATAATATTGATATCAATAACTCAAATAAAAAATCCTTCAATATAGCCCATACACAGACAATAATATTGATCAATATTATTGATCGTGTGTGGGCTGCTTTAGGCTCTAAGGCAGTATTATTTATTTATTTATTTGTTAAAATTTAACCTCATTATACTGACTTTCAGTGAGAGTGTACTTTCACTGAGTGCTGTAGTTAACTGTAGTCTCTGTAACCAGGGCCCGTATTTATAATAGCTTATGGGTTTCCCATAAGCAGACAAAATGGCGAAGTTCGCCATAAGTCACCGAAAATCTCCATAAGTGCTCGTGTTTTCCCACAAAAGCTCCCCATAAGCGCTATGGGATGTCCGGAGGTCCCATAAGGATCCTTATGTTAACATAAGCCGTCAAAATGGCAGCAAAACAACTCTTCCGCCAGCGCCAACCCAGGCATTTTCGTGCCAGAAGAGACGTTCTCAGCTAATTTTAATTGCGAAGAAACTGGTTAAGAAGGTATCGGCTGAACCATGAGGGAATTATGTATGTCACTCTCAAGTGAAATGCATTCCTCCAGATTAAATAAAAAAGGACCTACACTGACAGCGGAATGAAAATTATAATAAAATTATGAATTGTTTTTCCCTCGCCACTGGCAAGATGCCGTAGGCACTGAGGCAGTGCAGCTGCTTCAGTGATGACCATGGAGCAGCTGGAGTGTACATGGGAAAATACTTGCCCAAGGCCGTCCATGGTACTGCCTCCTCGTATACCCAGAATTCTCGCGAGACAACAAGCCGAGATTCTCGCCGACGGAAATTTTTCGACGACAGTTCCACTATCTAACTAATAGATGAAAGAAGAATTTGAAACAGGTTTTCATTGTTTTATATTTACACAACATTTTTCCGAGGCATTATTATTTTCTATTTAGTATTGATATGTTTATATAAATTTTAGCTCTTGTTTTTGGCAGAAATTAAAGATAAAGATTTGTTTTACCTACTCAGTCATATCTACCTTCTGGAGGGCTATCATTTTCAGCTTCAGCACGTAGTGAAGATACTACTTTCCGGAAAAACTGAAATGTATACTTGGAAACCAGGTAAATTTTTTACACTAGGACCAGATTACCCTACACGGGATGTGCTTTC
Source organism: Chionoecetes opilio (assembly GCA_016584305.1). Lineage (NCBI taxonomy): Eukaryota > Metazoa > Arthropoda > Malacostraca > Decapoda > Majidae > Chionoecetes > Chionoecetes opilio. Next base: position 93,987 of record JACEEZ010012661.1, on the reverse strand, counting down.
TGGTTACTTATGTTTCTAAAGAAACTCTCAATGAGTTTCTTGTCGCAATCATTACTTTTGGAGTAGCAAATGTTTTTAGTAAGAAGCGTATAGGCATATGAAATTAACTAACCTAACCCCACCTTTAGATTCCTAACTAACCTAATGTAACCTAACCCCAGCTTTATATTTACTAACCTAACTCTACCTTTGATTCACTACCTAAACCTAAAACTACTCCCATTTTAACCTTCTACTAACATCCAATCTCATGAAAAGTGTCCCGGCAAGGGAAGAAAAAGGCAAAGGAAAGGCGATGCAGGTCACAAGAGGAAGAAGAGGTGAGACGCACGTAACACTTAGTCCTTTCTCCTCCCTAAGAAATTCACGGTAGTATTGTATGTGTGTTGCCCATACTCCCCCTCTCCCCCAAAACAAGTTTTTGGACCTTGGGGGAATGCGGGATATTGGCTGGGGTACAAAATGTGCGTTTGCAACCACATAGTTAATTGAGTTAGGTAGTGGCACAAATTCCCTAGATCTAGGGAAAATTGCACTGATTTCTTCAAAGTCAAGAAACGTGTGGACCTGGATGATTCCTCACAAACAATACCGGAGTATCGAGTCCACGCCACCCTCCCCACCCCTTCCCACTAAGAAGTAAGGTAAAAAATATTAGCTTTTACCGGGGGTGTCGAGGGGCCCCATTAGGTTAGCGTTAGATTTGAGTGATTTATATTGGCTAGTTAGGATAGAATTTATCGGGGGTCGAGGGGCAGAGCCCCTCGCTAGGAGGTTATGTTTAATTTTGCTTAGGTTAGGCTAGATTACGAGGGGGGCCTCGTATCCTCGGAGCTTGAAGGTTAGGTAAAATTTCCCTATCTAGGGGCAATTACCCTAGATATAGTCATTTTGGACTCCTACCTACTCCAAAAATGCGTGTTTTCGACGCATTAGTTAGTCCCCCACCCTAAATTCGTGCATTCCCAAAGTCCCCAAGCTTGTTTGGGGGACAGGGGGAGAGTATGGTCAAAGCTAGAAAATTTACCAAATAACATCATATTTCCACATGTACTGGCGGGAAGGGTGACGGAAGGATCAACAGGTAAACCATGTCGTAAATGAGAAGGAGAAAGGAGCAATAGCCAAGGAGGAAAGTGATGATCATGTAAGATATGACGGCATTATCGTAGCTACAGATTCGGCAGTATATCTACCTAGCTACGTATACTGCCGATCTGTCTGGTCCATCACTCCCTTCCTGGCTTTTGCCCCTTTCTCCTTCTTTACTACGTGGTTTACCTGTTGTGTTTCCTTCCGTCACCCCTCTACCATTACTTTTGGAGATATAACATGTTATTTATAGGGAGGAGAGAAACAAGTGTTTACATCGTTCCCGCGTAAAACTTTTCTATCGGATGTTATTTACACGTATATATGAATTAATCCTTTAAAATTGCTTTATTTTCAGTTCGTAAGGATTTCACATAATTTATTGCTCATCTTTTACTGATTTCAAGCGTTATTTCATGATCTAAGAGACATTTTAGGGTAATGTAAATGCTACGTTTAGCGGGAAGTTATGTCAGCAGGAACTGTTAGACCCATAGCATATGGCGGAAATTTGCTCCATAGCATAGCGATCTTATGGGCAACTTTATGTTATGTCGAACCTTATGGGAATCCCATAGCCTTATTATAAATACCGGGCCAGATGTTAACCAGAGCTAGGGGGTGCTGGACTTTCTAGACCTGACTACAGGGGGCGCTGAGGTCGGAAAAGGTTAATAAACGCTGCTCTTAGGCAACACCTCAGCAAATCCCGTGTGTTCGGAAGGGGGGAGTGAGGGGCCCCAATTTTTCCAACTTAGCGTGCGGCGAGTATAGGCAGATGGATTGGGGGGGGGGGGGGGGGGCTGACTTCCTGCAGATGAGTAATAGAGTCACCTGTCTAATGCTGACATCAGTGTGGGGCTGGAACCACCTGGCCAGCAGCATGGAGCCCGCCTCCAGGGACTGGCGGGGCCCCGGGAGGTGTAAGAAGTCAAGCCACTCGCGCTGACACGCCGCTGTGCACGTGGCTCACCAGCTTCAGGGCGTAGCACTTCTCAGTCACATTATCATACCTGCTGGGGCAAACGTCATTATAATACAGCAATAGATAATACATATATAATATACAAGATAATACAAAAATATAATGTAATGTAATATACTGTAATTATAATTGATACAACATAATATGATACAGAAGACATTGAAATACAGTGTCTTATTTTAGCACTAATTGTGTAATAAACATATGTAAAAACGTCACTATAATACAGAAATATAGTGTAATTCTTCTTCTTCTCATTTCTATTTTACGTCAGTTTTTCCTAAAATATTTTGAGGTTTTACGGTTTTATGAGGTTAGAAAAGAGGTTAGGAGGTAGGAGGTTTTATGAGGATAGAAATATACTGTAATACACTATAATAATACTGTTTGTGTCTTGTTGTCTATATTGTGGCAGTCATAACATCTCAGTAACAGCATAATCTTCACTCTGTAGTACTTCTCTGTCAGATTATAATGACCATACCTGCTGATACAAATACAGTCACTATAATACTGAGGAATGTACAATAGTCAGTTACAGTTCGTTAATAGGAATATACAATACAGTGTCATATTCAATAGTCAATGTAGTACAGAAATATGTCGTATTTGTGGGGCTAATTTTGTAATATACAGGTGTAAACACGTCATTATAATGCTGTATATGTCTTGTTGAGGTGTAAACACGTCATTATAATACTGTATATGTCTTGTTGAGGTGTAAACACGTCATTATAATACTTGTATATGTCTTGTTGAGGTGTAACACTCCATTATATACTGTAAAGATGTCTTGTTGAGGTGTAAACACTCATTATAATACTGTATATGTCTTTTAGGTGTAAAACGTCATTAAATACTGTATTATGTTCCCTTGTAAGAGGGTGTAAAACACGTCATTATAATACTCTAGTATGTCTTGTAGAGTTTGTAAACAGTCATTCTATACTGTATATTCTTGTAGAGTGTAAACACGTCTTATAATACTGTAAATGTCTTTTGTTGAGGTGTAAACACGTCATTATAATACTGTATATGGCTTTTTAAGGTTAAAACGTCAGTATAATACTGTATAGTCTTGTTGGGTGTAAAACCACGTCATTATACATACTGTATATGTCTTGTTGAGGTGTAACACGTCATTATAATACTGTATAAATGTCTTGTTGAGGTGTAAAACTCTTATAATACTGTATATGTCTTGTTGATGTGAAAACACTTCCAATATAATACTGTATATGTCTTGTTGAGTGTAAAACGTCATTATAATACTGTATATGTCTTGTTGAGGTGTAAACACGTCATTATAATACTGTATATGTCTTGTTGAGGTGTAAACACGTCATTATAATACTGTATATGTCTTGTTGAGGTCTAAAAACGTCTATAAAGTAAAAGAGGAAAAAAATCATGAAATATAAATATCGATAAATAAATAAATCGATAAATAAATATATCGAGAAATAAATAAATCGAGAAATATATAAATCGAGAAAAATAAATTGAGAAATAAATAAATCGAAAAAGAAATTATTCGAAAAAGAAATAAAACGAGAAATAAATAAATCGAAGAAAAAAATTCGAAAAAGTAATAAATCGATAAATAAATAAATCGATAAATGAATCGAGAAATATTAAAGAAATAATAGAGAAATGAATAAATTGAGAGAAAGAGAAAGATATAGAGATAGAGATAGAGATAGAGAAAGATATAGAGATAGAGATAGAGATAGGTAGATATATGGACAGCCCCATATCACCTTCAAAGTCTATCAATATTAACAGCTATTCCTTAACATTATCGGCGGTATATAGACGCGTGTTAAAGCTTTGCCGACGATGAGACGCCGGCAGTGCAGGGGTGGGCGGTGTCGCGGCAGGGTAAGGCAGGGAGGGAGGCAGGGAGGACCAGCTTTTGAGGAATGGAGTAGAACCGAGCTGATCAAAGGTACAATTTTTCTATTTCCTTCGAGTCTTCTTTCCTGCATTCTTTTTGTCCTTTTAATCCCCTTGTTCTTATCTTTTAATTTTGTCTTTTTCTCTTTGTGGGGGGAGGGGGAGGAGGGGGGGCATTTATATTATTCTTTTGCAACACCCTGCAACACCTTGGTGGGTGTAAATACTGTTGTGCAGCATTACAACAGTCATTTTGTATTTACACACCAGATTTATTTACTTCTTTTTTTTGCCGCCTCTTACTGCAGTACAGTTTTAGGTTTTTTCTCTATATTGCACTTGTTAATAGTATGATTGTCTTGTATATATTGTATATAGTACGTTGGGTGTAATGCCTCCCGTATCATACACATGCCCGTGCTGACTGGCCAACGTTTTGTTCCTTTGTTTCATATTTGTGTTTAATTGCTACTTAATTTATGTACTACTTGACTGACGCCGTAGTGAACATAAGAACATAAGAAAATAAGGAAGCTACAAGAGGCCGCGAGACCTACACGTGGTAGTTCCTGTCACCTAACACTACCTACATCCACCTTTCATCCCCATCCCTGAACCTATCCAGCCCCTCTTTAAAGCTCCTTAATGACTCCTCACTAACTACCTGTCTACTTTGTCCATTCCATTCATTCACCACCCTATTTGTGAACCAGTTTTTCCTTATTTCCTTTCTAAATCTACGCCCTTTCAGCTTGAATCCATTACTTTTTGTTCTACCCTGGTTAAAAGCCGTAAGAACTTTTCCTACCTTCTCCCTTTATAAATGCCCTTTAATCCACTTAAAAACTTCTATCGATCGCCCTTACTCTGCGTCTCTCGAGTAGTGTAACTTTAATATTCAAAATTCTCTTCCTCATCTAAGTTACGCATCCCTTGTCATAATTTTTGGTCATCTTCTCTGCAGTTTTTCTAACAAGGCTATATCCATCCTGTAATATGGAGACCAAAACTGAACCGCGTAGTCTAGGTGAGGCCCTGATAGAGCCAGATAAAGCTTTAGAATAACTTCCGCACTTCTACTTTTACACTTCTAGTAATGAATCCTACACTTCTATTAGCTCTATTTCTAGCCTCAATACATTGTTTCCTAGGTCGGAGGTCTGGGCTTACCCTCACTCCAAGATCTTTTTCACCTTCTGATCTTTTCAGCGATACATTGCGTATGGTGTATCTATTACCAGGGTTAGTGCGCAATAAATTATTCTCTCTCTCTCTCTCTCTCTCTCTCTCTCTCTCTCTCTCTCTCTCTCTCTCTCTCTCTCTCTCTCTCTCTCTCTCTCTCTCTCTCTCTCTCTCTCTCTCTCTCTTCCCCCCCCCAGGAAATCTGATCCGGGTTTTTAAAGAAGCAATTCGAAGTCATTCTTGAGCGGGTTTTTTCCGAGGAGGAGAAGGGGACGGAGGAGGAGAAGAAGGAGGAGGAGGAAGAAGAGATGGAGGCGGAGAATGAGGAGAAAGCTTGTAAAACGAGGATCAACGAAGGATTACAAAGGCATCACAAACAGCAACACATATTTTGGTTATGATAAGGCTGATTTTCTCCATAATCTACACACACAAAAAAGATTGTATATACAGTAGAAGAACGAGGAATGCAAAGGAATACAAATGAAGAATAAACAGCAAAAGCCCACACAGATTCAAACAGGGCTACCTTTGTGACTACTTTCTATCACTTTTGTTTCTACGAGTTACAAGGCAAAATAATATGAAAGTTGATGTAGGAGGACGAGGAGAAAAGACGTACACGAAAAAACATACATACTGTGCATCAACCTTTAACCAGAAAGCCGTTGATGTGTATTGAATGGCGATGAATAATACCTATGAAACAAGAGAAGCAGCAACAACAGCAGAAGCAACAGCGGTAGGAACATAAATAATATATGTATACCGTGGCGTTGATAGACAGCTGGAAGCACAGCATTGCGAGGCCTGACACTTCCAACACTAACACTCACACCTGTGTTGAAATCCATTAGTTTCTTTTAATTTTTGTGTTACCTTTGTGTTGTATTTCACCTGTCCTTTCGTGCAGTCATTTACCTGTTTATCACTCAGTATATCAATCGTTTTATCACCAAGACGAGGATATTCAGAATACTTGTCTCTGTTTTATTGTCAAGTCGTAATATAGAAACTAAAATAGACTAGAATAGATGGAGGGTTCTTGATACTGTAAACAAAAACTTTTTTTTATACATATACTTGTTTTTTAGGACGAAAGGGAGGAGGGTAGTTTCTTATGTATTTTCTGCTGTTTGAATGGCGCGTCATTTTTGGGTTAAGGAAAGTTTTCGTTCTAATACATGTTGATAATAATCATAATACATTTGGTGCGTCTGTTAGTGTCCTAATGACCTCCTAGACCTTATTTATTTACCTTGAAACAATGATCTACCCGGAGGCATTCATATATCCTTGAAACGTTTCCTACTTTATACATCTTTACGTTAAACATTTATTTCCTTTGAAATATTTATATAACTTTATTCTTATCTTGAAACATTCACTTACCATGAAACATTACTTTATATTTGAGTCGTTTATTTATCTTGAATCGTTTATTGTAGTCATTAATTTTACTTGAAACGTTTATTTACCTTAAGACATATATTTCCCTTAAGGCATGTAATTACCTTGAAACATTTATCCTTGGCAACTTTCAATACTTCTCATTTCTTCGTTCATTTACGTTAAAGAAATTGTTTTTCAATGTGTTATTTGTATCTATTGGTTTCTCATACAACAAATTTTGTATGACTGATGTGTTCTTGTAATGTTTTCTCGAAGTAATTTTCCCGTCGCGTCCAGATTTATGGCCGAACATTCATTTGTTACAATGTTCTATGAATAATTTACCAACACCGATATATATTTTGCCACATATATCATCGACGTTCCATTTGTTGTGTTACCAATTAAGAAGAAATATTTTCACTAACAGCTCAAAACTAAGACATGAAAGAAAGCGACGGTTTGTCTTAAGGCCGGTTCCCACTAGCCCGCTTCTACGGCCGCCGTTGCCGTACACCGCCCAACTTGATGATTTGATTTTAACTTTGTACGGCAGCCGTACAGCGGTACGGCGGTGCGGTCGACTTTTTTTGTGACGTCTTTGTGACGTCATTGTTGTTCATTGTTGTTGTACGGCGGCCGTACAAGCGGGTTAGTGGGAACCGGCCTTTACCAATGTTTTCTTCCGCTTCTTAATTTTTTCAAGCGTTTAAGACATTTGATTAATTGCCATAAATGAACGTACGTATGGCCTGGTGGTATTACATTTACAGTATTATATTTTTCATATTATGTTTTGAGTTGACTCCTCGCTTCAATGTCTTTCTATTTTCGTGCTTCAGTCTCACCGTCGACGCAAATACGACCATCTATTATTCATTATCAACACACACACCCACCACCCACCCACCCACCCACCCTCACTCCTCCTTCGAAGGAGGGGTGAGGGAGAGAAGTAGATGGGCGTGGTCGTGAGGAAGAGGAGACCGTGCGGACTGTAGTTCTCCCGGCGGGAGAAAGGTTGTAGGGTGCAAGAGTAGCTACACAGGATGAGGAGGAGGACAAAGAAGGTTGGGGAGGAGGAAGGGTAGAGGAAGGATCTGGAGGGGTAGAGCAGGGAGGCAAGGATGGAGAGGTATAGAAGAGGTAGTTGTGTTTGTGGGCTAGAGTGTCGCCTGGTGCTGAGGATGGATTCGTGATCTGGCAGGGGACTCAGGAGCACTAAGTGACGCTGAGGGTCGAATTTGGGGTACGGCCAATCAGTATTCCGGGCCGTAGTCAGAAGAGGAGCAGGGTCGGTAAACCAAGGGGATCAGTAGGGTCAATTTGGTAAAGGGCTGCCTTTTTCTAAGCCTATAAAAGTTACATTATCATCTTGGCCAGGTTGAGCCTGGAGTTAAGAGGGGGAAATAAACACTCATCCCCTAAGCACCCCCATTGAAGGGAAAAGAGCAAAGGTACAAAGGTATACCGTGCCCGTGGCAACCCTGAGGCCGTTCATTAACGACCGAAAGTCCAGCCTCATATCCCATCAGCACGGCTCTCACACCTTAGAGGAAAGGGAGATAGGAGGAGGTACAAGAGTCAGAGATAGAGGGAAGGAGGGGAAAAAGGAGAGAGACAGGAAAGGCCAGGCAAAATTCGTCAGACCGAGGACAGAGGCCCGAAGCCAAGGGAGCGACCAGGTCGTCCCCATGGCGTCAGGCCCAATCTCCGGGCCCGAAGCCCCCCCACGATGACAGCGGGCCTGGGAACGGGGGGGACCATTACCAGAATCAGTTAACATGTTTGCCGGACCAGCAGTGATAGGTCGGCAATGGGACAGATAACGGTAGACGAAATATCAAACTATTTGCAGAAATTTGACCCATCACAATTCAATCATGTAACTGATTGAATAACAAAAAATATTCGACTGAGCGACACTTTTAAGAATTTACTGAAAAAAAATCGAATTCGTAGATCACGTCCGCGCATAAACTATTCTTAATTCTGCTTCGAAAAGTTTGGTCCTTACGCTGAATTCAGTTTAATGGAAGTGTTGTGTTATCGTGAGAAACTCGAACTGTCTACTCTAGGGTATTGGAGGCGAGTTTCCCCACACACCTCCACACTAACACAATTATGTAGCGTGTGCTGTTCAGATATACTCGAAACAGATCAAAACACAATAATTATTACTCGCATGTGTGCAACTATTTCGCTATTATCATCTCTGCTCACAGTAATGCCAAGAGTCTGTTGTTTACAGCACGGGTTTCCTATGTACTTCGTTCTCGCATTTGTTATTCTTGACCCTAAAATACACACTTTTACTCCAGTGGAAATAGAAGGACATGTGCCTCTTGTGGGACCTTGGAATAATCTTGTCAAGATGTTTGTGAAAGTTGTCACAGTCAAGGCGGTACCAGTTTTTCCTCCTACCGTTCTGTCTGCAAATATGGAGGAGGAGCAGCAGGAGGAGAAGGACAAGAAGGAGGAGGAACACAGACACAAAGAAGAAGATGGAAATTATAAAATGGAGAAGGAAGAAATGGACATGGGTGTAAGAGGAGTATAAGGAAGAGGAGAAAACATAGACACAGAAGGAGGAGAATGTAGATGAGAAACACGACATGGAGATGGAAGATTCAAAATCATAGCATCGGAATCATCAAAGTAATACAAATAGGAGTAGTGATGATGATAATGATGATACTACTAATTACAATGTTAATGATAATAATAACAATGATTCAAGTATCAATAATAATAACAAAGGTAGAAAATTAATCACCGTTATGATGACTATCATCGTTATTTTCAATACTATTATCATCATTTTCATCATTATTATTATCATCGTTGTTATCATCAGCGTGCTCGGCTTACAACGGAGAGGTCCTGAGTTCGAGTCATGTGCCGGGCGGAGACAATTATTGGCTTGTTTGTTTTTACGCTTGTTTCAATCTTGAGGCAAGAGCTTTAATTTTTTTTTTTTTCTCTCTCTCGTCTGTGTGTGTGGTGTTGTAATGTGTACTGTGTGTGTCCTGTGTGTCTGTGTCCCTGTGTGTGTGTGGTGTGTGTGTGTGTGTGTGTGTTGTGTGTGTGTGTGTGGTGTGTGTGTGTGTGTGTGTGTGTGTGTGTGTGTGTGTGTGTGTGTGTGTGTATGTCATGCACCCATGGTCTTGTCCTCGCGAGTCGGAGCTTGGAGCTCATTATTACCGACCTTTGGGTAATTTTGGAACCTCACACACACCACACCCCCATCCCCTTGCTCAAGGGGGACAGTAATCACCCGAATTTATCAGTGGAAAATCCACAGAAATGAGGAGGGCCGGGGATCGAACGCCAGACCACAGAATGATGCCGGATGCCCTAACCCACCTAGCCGTTCAGTCATGTGCGTGTGTGTGCGTGTGCGTGTGTGTGGGTGGGTGGGTGGTGGGTGGGTGGTGGGTGGGTGGGATGGGTGGGGTTGGGTGGGGTGGGGTGGGGTGGTGTTGGGGTGGGGTGGGTGGGTGGGGTGTGGTGTGTGTGTGTGTGTGTGCGTGTGTGTGTGCGTGTGTGTTGTGTGTGTTAATCCTTGCCTTAGAAGACCAAAACAATTCAGTGGAGCACCACTAGAGGTGGTAAACAAGCACAAAATGAAAAAAATACCACTGACTTATCATAGTTATGATGATAAAGACAGTAACGACTAAATTTGCACAAAAAAGTGGAAGGAAATCAAATGCGTCAAGTGAAGACCACTAAGACGTTTTGGAGGAGGAGGAGGAGGAGGAATATGAGAAGGAGGAAGAGAGGCAGAAGTATGCAATCGAAACATCCATCAAATAAAAGATGCGTGTGTTGCTCTATTAATGAGAGAGAGAGGTCAATATATTTCCGTATCCTTATCCTTGCTTGTAATCCCTCCTTACTGCAACTAATATCAGTCATCTGCCTCCCCCCCTCCCTCTCTCTCTCCCTCTCTCTCTAAGATCTTCGTGTCCTCCCAGCCAAGGGCATTACCGTGAGAGCTTCAACCCATTTGCTTACCAAGATTTAACACCTTTCCTGAGTCACGCCTGCAAGAGAGAGAGAGAGAGAGAGAGAGAGAGAGAGAGAGAGAGTGGGGGGGGAAAAAGAGAGAGAGGAGAGAGAGAGGAGAGAGGAGAGAGAGAGAGAGAGAGAGAGTAAAGAGGGTTGTTATAGTCAGGATGCTTGAAAAAGGGCTTTTTATTAAAACTCATTGGAGAATACACCATGCCATAAACACCTCTCTCTCTCTACTCTCTCTCTCTCTCTCTCTCTCTCTCTCTCTCTTACTCTCGCTCTCCTCTCGTCTCTCGTTTCTCTCTCTCTCTTTCCCCTCCTCTCTCTCGTACGCGCACCTGGGGTAGGAGAGAAGCACTCACGTCTGGTCTTGGACCATTAACATACATACTCGGCGTGTTTATGGCGACGGTGTGTGCGAAACGAGAGAGAGAGAGAGAGAGGAGAGAGAGAGAGAGAGAGAGAGAGGAGAGAGAGAGAAGAGAGAGAGAGAGAGAGAGAGAGATATAGAGAGGAGAGAGAGAGAGAGAGAGAGAGAGAGAGAGAGAGAGAGAGAGAGAGAGAGAGGACTAAAATTAGCTTACAAAATATCAAAGGTTATGCAAAATAATAATGCTAATGAAAGATAAGGTGTTGGCCTTATTCATTTTGTTTTTTCCATCCTGATGTCCTACTGTAATCTCCATAATGGACAGGCAGGATACAGTATTATACATTACAAAAAGATATTTTAATCTTATTTTTCAAGGACACACAAGCAGAAAACAAAATAATAAATAGAACCGGTTCAGGATGCTTCATTTGCCGCCATTACAAAGTGTAAGCTAAGAGTATTTTTTGTATTTAATTTTGTTTTTTTAAGTTATAATTTCGTCTCATCCTGACAGTTCCAGAGGGTTGCCGATCGGTATAAATGAAGCCATGCACGCTGGTCTGGCCGTTTATCTGTACATTAAGTTTATCATACACTGATAGATATCCGTCCTTAAGAACTGAATGTTTTAATCAACTTAATAACTCAAATCTCTGTTGTTTGTTTGTTTGTTTATCTTATTATTTCTATTTTTTCAACCAATATTAACTTGGCAACCAAGGGCCATTGGAGCACCCTCCTCATCAGTGTCCTCTATTCAGTGCAAGAGGGACGTTCCTCCTGGGGCACGGACGCTTCAAGGACCTGCCTGCCTGCCTCCATCCACCTACATGCTCGCCCGCGTCCCACCACGGTGGCCTTCTCATCCAGTGTTGGGGCGTTTCCCTGGGACCCTGAGCGGGGTACCAACACTGGAAGGAGCCGTTCATGGCATTGTAGCCCACCCACCAGCAGCTGACCTCACCAAGGAGCACGGAGATTTATTATTATGAAGTACCATAGATATTGCCTCTTTCGACTACCACCAGGCCTCGAGATCCAATCACGGGCGGAAATAACGGACATATTGCTCAACCTGATGGCCTTGCCATCTCTCTCTCTCTCGCTCTCTCTATGATAAATCACAAATAATGCTTTGAATGTTACTATAATGAAACATATGACGGTGGAGCATATCCATTTAAACACTTCATAGCGGGGTCGATGTTGATAAGATTATATACTGTTGATCCTATTTAGAACACGTTGCCAGTACCAACGCAAGGTTTATTGACTCCCCGTCCACTTCTCTGCTTCCATTTTAAAGCAATACTCATTCATAGCTTTCCCTTGCCCCTCATCCTTTTCTTTCCCTGCATCTAAACTCACCAGACTCACTTTTTCTTCCCTCTGTGATTGTATAACTTTGCTGCATCCTTTCCCCGGTCCCCTCGTCCCCTTCAATTGTATCCCTTCCTCTTTTTTTCCCTTCATCCCTTTTCCCGCATGTGCCTCAATCTCTTCGTCCTCCCTTTCGTTTCCATACTTCCCTCACCTGCCCTTAATTTTAACCTGCCTGACACACTGCGGTTCCCCGTATCATATAACACCGAACCCTCCTCCTAGCTTTCCATTCCCCTACATTACTTTAACCACATCCCGTTTTTTTTCCATATTTTCCTCTTCCCCTCTTCCACCCTCATTGTCCTATCTTCCCTTCCTCTCGCCCTCCATCACGCCACTTATGTCCTCCTCCTCCTCTTCCATACCTTCCTCCATCACCGAATTTGCTCCCAGTGACTTCCTCTTGACCAACCCGGGCATAATGTTCGATAGTAACCTTCCCATTACCCCGGACACCTCTCGTTTAAGGACGCTAGGCAGGCAAGAACGCAAATTGTCATATGAGAAAAGATACTAATTTTGTCGACTGAATAAAGACACCAAAAGAAAACATACATCTTATTTTACAGAACACGATAATGCACAAATTGTATCTCAGTGTGAAGTTGTCATTGTAAGATACGTTGCCACAATGTGTCAGTGTACGTTACGTTGCCACATATGTGGAAGGTGTGAAGTGTCCGTGTACTTATACGTGCCACATGTGAAGAGTGTGAAGTGTCATGTACGTATACGTGCCACAATGTGAGGTGTGGAAGTGTCAGTGTACTAATAACGTGTCCACAATGTGGAAGGTGTGACGTTTCAGTGTACGTATACGTTGCCACACATGTGAAGGTTGTTAAGTGTCAGGGTTACGTATACTTGCCATAAGTGAAAAAAAAAAAAAAAATGAACCACAATATGTGCGAGGTTTACTATCCAACACGGCTGCGTAGCTTATGAATGAACAAAACACGCCAGTCATATGAAATAACAGATGGCCACATACAAATATAAACAATACTCACGAAGTGAAAGAAGAGAAGGCTGCTAGGATCCCAGGCCCACAGAGCATAAAAACCCATAACAACGGGCCTTTGATAAACCGTTTGGTTGGGTAGAGCGCTCAGGTACCCTAAGGACCTGGCGTTCCCATGGCTTCGAAACTACTGGGAAGCACGCGTCCGAAGCTTTTTGAAGCCGAAAAAGAAGCAGTGGAAGCTGCGAACCGAATCAGAGGAATGAAAGAGGGGGGGGCATGAGGAGAGAAGGAGAAAGGTAGTAAAAAAAAAAGCGTCGTAACAGTACTTACACCTTACTCTTATTGTCCCGTTTGAGTAGTGTATATCTCTTGTATATTGAAGAGGAAGTAGTGGAGGAGGGGGCCAAGGAAGTGCACTCCTGTTATACTGATCCTGTAAGTCTTGAGGGCAACTAGTGAACGCACCAGGTCAGAGACGATAGGTCATCAAAGGTACCGTGGCTCGTCCCCCTTTCACCGTGGCATGCACCCAGGTCGATAGGTGGAGAGGTAGAGGTCAGCACAGGTCAACGCAGGTCACGGGGGTGATATAAAACCCACTATTACAACTATACTGCCGTCCAACACTCGTCTCACGGCAGCATCAATCACGTGGATTAAATGACACTCATGGATGATTAATTAATACTACCCCGTATCCCCGTAAACACCCTTCCTCCTCTCTCCTCTTCGTCCCTCCGCCTGCAGTGTCACCACATCATTCCTTGTTCTTTGGTCGCCTCCCCGCCAGTGATGCTCAAAGGCGTAGCAGTTTCAAGAGATGCAACGAAACACAAACAAAGACAGTACTTAATGCTCTCTCTCTCTCTCTTCTCTCTCTTTCTCTCTCTTTCCCCCCCCCGCCCCCAGAGGCGCGGCCCGGCCCTTCTTGATACGCAAACGCTCGTCGAATGTCTGTGTCGCCTTATTGAAGGCATTTCATGTGCGAAAGTGTGTTGGTTTTATGGCTGTTGAAGTGCCTCGAACCTGCAAGTGCCTGTATTGTGCAGTTTAACTTCAGGATCTGATGTAATCGCGGTGGCCCAGTCCCCTGGGGGCGAGGCAGGACCTTTTTGATGCAACACTTGTGTGCTGCTGGCGCAGGTTCACCGCTGTCGTGGTGCTGCTCCTGCTTTCCCCCGGACACTGTTGGGGAGATGCACAATCCGTCGCTGCAACTGCCATGTTCCCCAATAAGCCTAAGTGGCCGGAACAATGCTGATGGAGTCGGCGCTAAGCTGTAATGCAGGGTCTGTTAGGCGTTACATCCAGGCTATGCCTCGTCGACGTCGCCACAGTTAACTGACTGTCAAATATACCTATTTTGCCACACACTCGTGCGATGGGCGAATGTCCCGTGTTTTCGTCCTGGAACTGGCGTGTCGGGGCTAAACTTGCCCTTGTCCACTCCCAGTGTCTGCTTCTTCCCCTTTGCACTAACCCAGACTTGCTGCCAACGTCCCCATGCAGGATATCGCTCACATTGCTGTTGGCGGCTATTGGAAAGCTACGAGGATATGTAATGTGAGTGCCCGGGTGAAGGCCAACACCGCGGCAAGTCATCAAAATAATATTTGAAGCAGGGATTGCAAGGTGTGTAAACCGGGAGTCCAAACCTTGGCAGCATAGGGCTCCATCAGGTAATTGACTAATGTGAATTCTTATATATATATTTTCCAGCTCGTTGAAAAGACTTCCTCCTGTAACTACTTTATTTTTGGCAATTTTTCTTGCTTCTTGTTTGAGTCAGAAAAAGGGTTTAGGACTCGAAGAAAACGTGAACAATGCCTTTTTTTATTCCTAGTCAGGGACGGGTTACTGTGGGAAAAAACTGCAATGCATCTTGACGGAGAGAAGCTGAGTCTATCATACTTTTTTTCATATACTAAATTTTTTATGATACTGTTTGTTTATGGAGCACGAAATCTGAAAGCTCTATCTGATCCTAAGTATCCCCTGATCCCTGAAATATGGGATTTTAAGATGGCAGAGACAAAAATATTGGTAAACCCTTGAATCCTCTCTCCCTGTCCTTGCCTTTTTTTAAAATTTTTTTTTCTTCTGTCTGTCTATTCACATATAATACTGATGACATTGTACTGTTTTGTTACTGTTTTTATGTCTATCTATTTGTTTTCCATTATCCTTTGTTGCCTTTCTCTTTGTTCAACTTTTTCTTTCCCCCCCCTCTCCCTCTTTCTCCCTTTCCTCCTATCTCTCTCCTCTCTCTCTCTCTCGTTAGTCTCTCTCCCCCCTCTTTTCCTCTCCTCTTTTCTTTCTCTCTTTCCTCTCCCCCCCTTCCCCCCCTCTCCTCTCCTCTCTCTCCCTTTCTTCTCCTCTTCTTTCTCTCTCTCTCTCTCTCCTCCCCGTTCTCTCCTCTCTCTCTCTCTCTCTCCTGTTCGCCTCGCCCCTTTGGGGTAGTGACGGACCTCCTTCCCGTCCTCTCCTCTTTCCGCTGTTGGTCGTGTGTGGTTGATTTTTCCCTTTCCCCACCATGACCACTGCACGGAGGCCCCCCTAGGAACCAGCAGACGACGTTTCCCCTCCCCGAGGGAAATGCTTCAGGGTGACGATGCCTTTTTCTCCACAGCAGAGTGGTGGGCCACGGCTGCGGAGCGACCAATCCCGGTGTGGAGGGTCGTCAGGCATGACGATTTTCCCAGCCCCTATCAACTTGTTTGGTGGTTAGAGAGCGAGCTCCAGCTCGCCCTCACGGTGGATGTCTCCACCACCGGGGAGTTCCTTCTCGGGGGGCGACTAGGGACGCCGCCGCCACCCTCCAGGAAGTAGCTGATAGCCAACCACGGGGCATCGTGTTGGCAAAGGAGGAACCCAGCAGGGGAGGTGGGCCAAAGTTGGATACCCCCACTGGACTCCACCTGGACCCTGTTTTTGGGGCTACCGCTCGTCGAGACGGCGGTGGGGGTGCTCATACAACGCGGGACTTAAACGGCGCCTCCCGACCCGGCAAGTTCAGCTGACGCTGCGGGGGCACGTCCCCGCCGCCCTGGACCTTGGCTGCTTCGGAACTTTCGCGGCGCGCAGGTTCATCCAGGAACCCGTCCGCTGCTACCGCTGCCAGGCGTTTGGGCACTACCAGCGCCAATGTCAGCGGCGGCAGGAGCTGTGTGGTGTGTGCAGTGGGGAGCACGCTTCACGGGACTGCGTCCGCCGCCTACGGGGCCTGTGGGGGGCGGCCCGTGGCTCCGGTCCCCAACTGCGGTGCCAGGCCAACACGCCCGGAACCCCGCTTTCGACCCGGCTCAGGCAGATTCCTGGGTCCACGGTGCCTCGCCACTGCAGGGGAAGGGGCTCCCTTGCTTCTACCTGGTCGCCCCCCACCCCCCCGGTTCCAGGGATTGAAGACCCGCGAGCCCCACGGCCCCCCGCAGGAGGAGGAGAAAAAGGCCCCAGGAAAACCGCCCTTTGTCCCTGGGGGGGATAGGGACGGGACGCCCAGGCCCCCGTAATAACGCAGGCCCCCCCCCCTTGGCGATGGCGGCCATTGGCGGGGGGTTGCGCCTGCTGTGCCCCCCGCCATGACGCCCGACCCAGTGCAGGCCCTTTTACCTCTCTGGCGAGAGGGGACGCAGATGGGCCCGGGTCTATACCTACGGGAGGAGACCCACCCGTACTGCTTAGGTCATATGAGTCCTGGTCCGTCAGGAAACTGTGGGTATTCGTTCCCGTGTTTCGCCCACCACCTTCTCTTATGTGAGGGAGGGGCTGCGTGAAAACCCCAGCCCCAAAGGGGGTGCTGCTCCCCACGGGGGCCGATTGACAACCCGGCCTATCATCCCGGGCCCCTGGGGGAAAATGCCTGGGTGAGCTATGCCCCGCCGCCGGAGACATTAAAACCCTTTTGTTCTGTTCCTTGGTCTTGAATTTTTTTTTTGCTTGTTTCTTTTATTTCTTGTGTCCTATTGTTGTATATGTAGCCTGACGCCTGGGGCGTAATAAATTAATTCCAAAAAAAAATCCTCCTCTCTCTCTCGCTCCTCCTTTTCTCTCCCCTTCCTCCCCTCTTCCTCTCTCCCCTCTCTCTCCCCCTCCTCTCTCTCTCTCCCCCCTCTCTCCCCCCTCTTTTCCCCCTCTCTCCCCTCTCTCTCTCTCCTCATTTTTTCCCCTTTTTCTTCTATTTTGCCCGGCTTCCTTTTCTTCTCTCCTCTCTCTCTCTCCCCCCCTTCTTCTTCTTCTCTCTCTCTCCCCCCCTCTCTCTCTCTCTCCCCCTCTCCTCTCCTCTCCTTCTCCCCCCTCCCCTTTCTTCCCCCTCCTTTTCCCCCTCCCCCCTTCTCCCCACCCCCCGCCTTGCCTTTTGTTACCTTTTGTTTTTCCCCTTTCCCCCCCCCTTTTTTTTAAAGGATTTTAGTCACTCGGAAAAAACAGCTGAAACATGCACTTTATTTATTACTAAAGTCAGGACGGGGTTACGGGGGGGGGGGAAAAATACTAGCAAAATGCATCATGGACGGGAGAGAAGCTGAGTCTATTCATACTTTTTTTCCCATATACTACTTTTACACTGATAACTGTGTGTTTATGGAGCACGAAAATCTGAAAAAAGCTCTATCTGGATCCATAAAGTATCCCCTGATCCCCTGAAATATGGGATTTATTAAAGATGGCACAGAAGAACAAGATAGTTGGTAACCATTGAATCCTCTCTCTCTCCACTTGTCCTTGCTTTTTTAATCTTTTTCTTCTTCTGTCTGTGCTATTCACAAATATATCTGATGACTTGTACTGTTTCTGTTTACTGTTATTTTATGTTTATTCATACTTGTTTGTCTTAGTCTTTGTTTGTACAGCTTTTGTCTCTTGTGTTTCTCAACTGTGTATGGCTTTCCCCCTCCCCCCCTCTCTCTCTCTCCCAATCTCTCTCTCTGCAAGCTACAAAAATATAAAACTCCAGCTCACTCTCTCTCTCTCACATCTCTCTCACTCTACCTCCCATCTCAATCATCCCATCACTCTCTCCTCAGGTCCTCCTCCACTCTCTCTCTCATCTCCATACTCGATCTCTCTCTTCTCTCAGTCTCTCTCGAATCTCATTCTCTCTCTCTCATCTTTCTCTCTCAGCTCTACATCGTCTCATTTCTCTCTCTCTCTCCCTCTCTCTCTACTCTCACATCTCTCTCTCATCATCTCTCTCTCCTCTCTCTCTCTCGTCTCCTCTCTCCTTCTCTCTCTCTCTCATCCATCTCATACAATCCTGTTTCGCCATCGCCCTTGGTAAGTGACGGACCATCCATTCCCGTCCCTCATCCTCTTTCCGCTGTTGGTCCGTGTGTGTTAGTTTCCTCCCACTAATACAGACTGCAACGGAGGCGCCCTGAGGACCAGCAGAGACCGGTTTCACCCTCCCGAGGAAGTGCTACCTTCATGGTGACGATAGCCTTCGTTCTCCACAGCAGAGTGGTGACCAACCGGCATGCGGAGCGTCGGACACATCCCGGTGTGGAGGGTCGTCGGCATGACAATTTCCCAGCCCCCTAATCACAACTTGTTTGGATGGTTAGAGAGGCGAGCTGTTCCAGCTCGCCCTCACGGTGGATTCTCTCCCACCACCCCGGTCCTATCATCGGGGGGGCGAACTACAGGGAAAACGCCGCCGCCACCCTCCAGGAAAGTAGGCGTGAAGCGACCAACCACGGTGCATCGTAGTTGGCACGGAGGAACCCAGCCAGGAGAGGTGTCCACGTTGGATACCCCCTGGACTCCAACTGGCCCAACTGTATATATGTTATCTACCGCTCGTCGAGACGGCGAGTGCTCGGTGCTCAGTACATACCGGTACATATAGAACGGCGCCTTCCCGATACCCGCAAAGTTCAGCTGGACGCTTGACGGGGGCACGACCCCGCTCGCCCTGGCACTTGGCTGCTTCGGAACATTTCGCGCGGCGCGGCAGGTTCATCCAGGAACCCAGTCCGCTGCTACCACAGCAGCTGCCAAGTACGTTTGGCACTACCAAGGCGCCCAATTTCATCGAGCGGCAGGGCTGTGTGGTGTGGTGCATTGGGGCAGCAAGACGCTTTTCACGGACTTGCGTACCGCGCCTACGGGACGTGGAGAGCGGCCCGTCACCTCAGGTGCACCAACTGCGGTGCCACGGGCTATCACCCTGTGAACACCCCGCTTTCAGGCGACCCGGCCTCAGGCAGATTCCCTGGTCCACGGTGCCATCGCCAGCTGCGTGGAGAGGCTCCCTTGCGTCTACCTCGGTCAGTACACCCCAGCCCCCCGTTTCCATGGATTGAAGACGGCCGTCGTGATCCGAACCTGCCCCGCCGCAGGAGGAGGAATAAGAAGTGGCCCCAGCGTAACGTCTGTTGTCCTCTGAGGGGGATTTTTATTTAAAAATGGTACGTGACGCCCAGAGCCCCACGTAATAACGCAGGACCCGGCCCCCTTTGGCGATGCGCCATTGGCGGTGAAGTCATGCGGCACTGCTTTGTTAGCCCCCCAGCCATGAACACGCCGCGAACCCAGTGCAGGCCGTATTACCTCTCTGGTCGTAGCGGGACGCCGATGGAGTAGCCCGGCTCTATACCTACTGGTAAGAGAGAACCTACCCGTACTGCTTAGTTCCCCATATGATTGCCTGGTCAGTCGGAAACTGTTGCTATCGGTTCCGTAAGTTTCCGCAACCAGGCCAGCCTTCTCTTATGTGAGGCAGGCGCTGCGTGAAGCACCGCAGCCACAAGGCGTGACTGCTCCCCCACTGGATGGACGCGATTTGACATAAACCGGACTAATCCATCCGGCCGCCGTGGTGAAAGTCAGGGTGAGCTATACACCCGCCGACCGTGTGAGACATTAAAAAGACCCATGTATTTTGTGTCTGTTTCCTTATGTCTTGATAATTTTTTTTTTGCATTGTTTCTTTGTATATTTATTCTTGTGTCCTTAATTGTATGTATATTTCAGCATAGACGCCTAGTACAGGCAACTACATTAATATCCAATAAAAAATCTCTACTCTCTCACGGTTTTACTCATCATCTCGGATACTCCTCTCTCTCTCTCTCTCGCCTCTCTCGTCTCTCACTCTCCTCTCCTCTCCCAACAGATCTCGCTACTCTCTCCTCCTTCTCTCCTCTCTCTCTACATTCAAATCTCTCTCTTCAGTTCTCTCTCATCCAATCCTCTCTCTCTCTCTCTCCTTCTCTCTCTGATTGATAGGGGGTGATATGAACCTCTAGGTCGAGTTGGTGCTGTGACATATACTTGGTAGCTGGCATTCGACTTCGTCATATCCTCTCTCATCTCTCTCATCGGAATCTCTTCCTTCTCACCGTCTCTCTCTCCCCAGCTCTCTCTCTTCTCGGTCTCTCTCTCTCTTCTCTCTCCTCTCTCTCTCCATGTGTACCTCCCCAGGGTGGCGCGGATTGGTGAATCACGGACTTGGTGTTGCAGATCCCTGCGTCATATTCGTCCCAGCGGTTCGATGTCCACCCAATTCGTCCTGGTGTGGTGTCGAGGCTTGTATCGTCAATACCTTGTAGTTGGTACTTGACAAGTGTTCCTAGATAGGATCAAAGTTCTTATCTTCTCTACTATCTACTCGTCTCATCTCTCTCTCCACAAACCTCTCTCATCTCTCTCTCTCTCGATCTACGCTCTCTCATCTCTCTCCATCATCCTACCTCATACAGCTGTCTCTCTCTCTCTCTCTCTCTCATCTCCAGTCTCTCCTCTCTCTCTCACTCTCTCTCTCATCTCTCTCTTAAAGGCACCGCCACAGCCTCTATGTACCCCCAAGTGGCTCCATTAGATTCCGGGTCACGACTCGGTAATTCAGGGTTAAATATGATTCTGCTCTGCTTTCCTAACGCGTCTCATTTGCTGCTCTATTGCTTTTTTTCAGTGTTCTATTTTTGTTCTTTTTAATCCTGCTTTTTTTACGTTGCTTACGTTGCTTTTATTATCCTAATTTTTTTTACGTCTATTTATGATTGTTATTGTTCCATTATAAGTTAATGTATTCTTCGGGTTATTCTATTTTTTTGTCCTCAGTATTGTTAATATCATGCTTTTTTCTGATTTTTTTTCGTTTAGCCACTGTCTCTTCTCTCTCCTCCTTCAATCAATCTCCAGTCGCCATCGTACTCTCTCTTCCATAGCATCCTTCTCTCCTCTCATCTCTTCATCTCTCTCTCTCTCTCTCGCTCTCTCGTTCCTCTAAATCTCGATTCCCTTCTCTCGTCTCTCTACTCCCTCTACTCTGCTCTCTCTCTCTCTCTCTCTCATGCTGTCTCTCTCTCTGCCTCATCTCTCTCTCTCTCTCTCTCTAACTGCATACGATCGTCCTCTCATCCTCTCTACTCCGCATCTCTCTCTCTCAACTCATCTCTCATCACTACTCTCTTCATCCTCTCTCTCGTACTCTACCTACTCTCTCTCTCCTCGGGTACTAATATTTTATCCCTCAAAAGTCGTCCGTCCGTGCGCCAATTCGCGTCATATTTCTTCAAGATACGTAATACGGCAAGTAATACGGCAGGGTAAGGATGGGCATGGCGAAGATGGGGCATTGTTAGGGGAAGATACAGGGTGGTGGTGGTGGTGATGCTGGTGGAGACAGACCGGTGTGTAATGTGTTGAGTGGGATGCGAGACCTGAGTGAGATGAATTCTCATAGGAAGGAACAGATACAAT
This sequence comes from Chionoecetes opilio, assembly GCA_016584305.1. NCBI lineage: Eukaryota > Metazoa > Arthropoda > Malacostraca > Decapoda > Majidae > Chionoecetes > Chionoecetes opilio. The sequence continues at coordinate 72,003 of JACEEZ010012661.1, read as the reverse complement.
TTTAGCATCCCAGTGAAGCACACGGCACACACACATCACAGAGTATTACAGGAGTACTCTACAGGAAGGAGTTTCATCCATGGAATTATAAATGTTTGACATGTGAAAAGTAAAACAATATAACTCATCTTATAAGTATTATAACGATTGGTGGGATAAACCAAAACCATTCTTCACGAGTGGTTAAAAAATGAAAAAAACTTCGTGTTCAGTAAATCATGTTAAGTCCTCCACCATGGCCTATTTTCCTTCCTTTTTTTGAGCACAATACATGATGTTCAGGCAACCATCTGCTATATATCACCTCCGACCAGCGTCCATTCTGCATCAGACAATTGACTGCCGCGGAAATTACTGTCGTAGCTCACTTGTCGCTCTGTTTTTCCTGATATAAATTGGCGAATCTTACGCTATCGGCACTCGCCTGCGACCACGGAAGCTTTTAAGTTTGTTCGCATATTTTTCAGATATCTTCTTTAGTGGACTGCGAGTGTCCAGCGGTGCATGTTTGCGCTACTCGTTTGTCCTGGCCCTTGAGTAACGGGCAATGGTAAAAGCCAGACAAACATGTTTTAAACGGAACTGTTATAATAGGGGGAGGGAGGGTAGCGAGGAAATTAACAGCAGGAGAGAGAGAGAGAGAGGAAGAGAGTCAGAGAGAGAGAGAGAAGCGAGAGAGAGAGAGAGATAAGAGAGAAGAGAGAGATAGAGAGAGAGAGAGAGAGAGACGTAAGAGAGATCGAAGCGATAAGAGAGTAGAGAGATAGAGGAGAGAGAGAGGAGATGATAGAGTACGAGAGAGAGAGAGAGAGAGAACAGAGACATTTGATCCTCTACTAGACCACTTTGCCAGTACCAACGACAAGGTTATTTGAACACAAAGTGCCATCCAGCACAGTGATGAACCTGTGGACCCTGGTGGGATACAGAACGCAGGGACACGCACGTTGAGCCCACACCTCTACAACTGAGCCACCCTGACGGATAGAGAGAGAGAGAGAGAGAGTGGAGAGAAAGAGAAGAGAAGAGAGAGATAGAGAGTAAGATAGAGTGAGAAGAGAGAGAGAGAGAGAGAGAGAGAGAGAGAGAGAGAGAGAGAAGAGAGTACATACATATGAAAATAAAGTTAAAAGTTAAACAAACACATAAACAAACTAGAGTGAAAGCTTACACACAAACAAACATACCTACATAAACAACCAGACAGCCAGACAAACAGACGTCTAAAACACACACACACACACACACACACACACACACACACACACACACACACACACACACACACACACACACACACACACACACACACACAAACATACATACGTCGAAAGCCTACGGATACTCGCTCTTCACCGATGTACAAGCTCGCAATTTTGGTCATCCTTGTAGGATTCCGGATCCGAGGTAACACACACACGCACACGCATACGCACACGCACATGCACACACACACACACACACACACACACACACACACACACACAACACGCACACACCACAGGTGGGGACCGCAAACAAAAATCCACTTCCACAAACGCAAAGCCGCAAACACTAATCCTTACTTTCCACAACCGCAAATCCGCCTATCCGCAAACCAATTACGTGACATTTTCCCTGCATGAAATGTAAAAATAAAGGTAAAGCTCTTTGTAGTAATACATTAATTAATTTCTTGCTAAATCACTTATGTCAATCGATATATATTAGTTTTTTTGTCATACTCACCCCTCAGCGCCCCACAGATGTTATAGCCCACATTTCACCTCCCACTCATTGTGACTCAATTGATCAACAAACTAAGGGTTAATAATATGTATAAGTACACTACACTCCAAATTATATTTCATTGATATGATATCAAGCCCTTAACCTCTGACTCCTCATTCAGATTCCTTTGGTGACAATTCCATCTTGAGCTGGTCCATGTTCCCTTCATGAAGACCAATCTCAAAATTATTGGAAGTCAGACTCGCTCATTTGGCCTTTATGACGTCTGACCCTTAGGAGAACAGTTTATCTATGGGTGCTGAGCTGGGTATGGCCGTGTTGTACTTAACAAACACATGATCCAGGTTCCTCTTCCTATGACTGACCTACAGTGTTGCACGCACAGTGACCTCCATCCCATGATCTTCCTCCTCATGCTGAAGAGGAATCCCAGCACATCGTCTATAGCAGCAACCAGCCGGGCCTCGGCTACTGCTGTAGGAGTGGTGGAGGGCTAGTGGACGCCATAATAATCAACACGTACACGTACAAGCACACGTAGAATACACATCTCTTGGTATGCTCGCCGTGTCCGTATCACTCTGGTTTATGGCCCTCTGACCTTCCTCTCTTTGCTCAAAATATGCGCTTATTAAATACGGAAATGTGTCAGGAAGATGATAGTTGGGTTAGTTTTTTTAAACATCCTGCGGTTATTTTATAATTTTGGGTGAGAGCACACGATAATAGAAGACATGACTGAGTCGGCGAGGGACATGTGATGTCAGAGCCGACCCCGCCAACGCCAAACATTGTTACAATTATCTACTGTCCTTGGATCTCACTTAACAAAGTTTACAGTAACATCTAAGACATTTTAATGATATTATATCACACAATGTTTACATGAGTTTGAACCAGAAATGTGGAAAAGCCCCATCATACTTACACAGCGAGACAGGAAGAAGGTTTGGAGGTACACGTACGTACTGCGTCTATGAATGCTCATTGAAAACTGCGGTCAAGATTGACTGGCGGGAAAGCAGCCTCCCTTAGCGTATCCCACTCACCCTGGATGGCGCGCATAGCCGCACAGGAATCGTGTTCAGACTCACCACGGCCACTTGAGAATTAGCGGACATATTTGCGTTTGCGGAAATACTTCTGCAAATACAAATCCGCAACTTTTTCCTCTTCCGCAAATCTGCTAACGATTTCGGACTTCCGCAGTTACAGAAGTTGCGGTTTGTGGAAGTGTTTGCGGAAGTGCCCACTTCTGATACACACACAGACACAGACACAGACACAGACACAGACACAGACACAGACACAGACACAGACACAGACACAGACACAGACACAGACACAGACACAGACCAGACACCACACGCACACCTACCACACGCAACAACGCACGACTGCACACGCACACCACACCACCACACACACAACACACACACAACACCGATATCTTACATTGTTTAGGTTCCGATAAATCCTTTTTTATTCGAAGAATTTTTCATTTGGGAGCATTCATCGGTTTCATCGAGTTGTGCTCTAGGGACAAAGTTTAAACCTAACTCTCCTCTCTCCGCTTCTCTCCGCTTTTCCTCCCTTCTCTCTCCTCTCTCTCCGCTTCTCTCCGCTTCTCTCCGCTTCCTCCTCCTCCTCCTCCTCCTCCTCCTCTTCCTCTTCCTCTTCCTCTTCCTCTTCCTCTTTTCCTCCTTTCCCCCTCCTCCTTTCCCCCTCCTCCTCCTCCTCCTTTCCCTCCTCCTCCTTCCCCCCTCCTTCCTCCTTCCTCCTCTCCTCCTCCTCCTCTCCTCCTCCTCCTCCTCCTCGTATAAACTGGAATAAAAATTCGCTGATAAGAAGGTAAGCGATTGCTTGATAGGTGAACAAAGTATATTAAATCGGTGGTCCGGAGCCTACAGGGGAATTATCCTAGATTTAGTTTTCACTACCGACTTGATCTATTGATTACTGCGATATGGTGAACATTTGCAAACAGTTGAAGGCTAATCAAATCGGCATAAATTGCAATGTAGACCATCACAGAAATGTTACTAGTCCCAAATTATAATAAAACAGATTTCAGAAGATCAAACAGGTACAAAACGAAGTGAATGGATGCCTACTAATGGTAAAACGGGCCCAAACAGTGTAATGTATTCACAATAATAAATCCATCGGTTGGAAAAACATGTTCCCATGGTAAGAAAACGTTTGAATAACATAAACAAACCCAGTTGGGTGAAAAAATGAGATCCAACAAATTTGACGAAAGCGCGAGCGTATAAAGTTTACAAACGATCAATGCAGACTGCGATCTAAAGATTTCATAACCCTAAAACGTCGCTGCAAAGGACTAATTAATCTAAAAAGCGCGAGTATGAGAAAAAATTGCAAAGGAATCCAAAACCAAAAACCCGAAAAGGTTTTTTTCAATACGTTCGAAAGTAGAAAAACGTCAAAACAATATTGGGCCACTGAAAGATAATAAATATCTTGGTAAAAGAATAGATATGGCCGTTCGTACAAAATGAATACTTTAATGCGGTATTATTAAAGGGTAGAAACTCCATACCAACCAGTAACCATTAGCGACCAAAGGATAGACTTTTTTTAATAGGGAGTAACATAGACGAAATTTTCAAGTATTTGCGAACTTGACCCAAATCCGTGGGGGTGACGAAATCTGCCGCGACACTTCGCAATGTCACAGTCAACTTTCGTCCCATTAAAGATTATTTTTAAAAAAATCGCTAAGTGACAAAAATGTTCCTATAATGTGAAATTGATAATTTTACACCGATATTCAAGAAGCGATTAGACCTGCAGTAATTATCGCCCAATTTTTTCTAAAAGTCCGTTATTGTTAAACTATTTGAAAAATAATGGGTAAAAAGTGCTTTTCTCGATAAAATAACTCAAACTAACTCCCAGCATGGATTCGAAATAAGAAGTCCTGCTTTTAAAAAACTTAACTCGTTTTTTTTAATGTCATTTATTCAAACTGGGACGCTTAAAATTCCTCGGATTAATAACCTTGATTTCAAAGCCTTCGATAACGTTCCCCCAAGCGACTGCTGACCAAGCTAAGGCACTTTGGGATAGGAAGGGAATTATGTTCATGGATTGGCGATTGGCTTTCAATCGTAAAAAACGGTGTAAAATGTAGTTAAATGGGGAGGCATCTGTTGATTAGTATGTTACTAGTGGGTGCCTCAGGCTCGGTCTGGGTCCTACTCTTTTCTGATATATTTCAACGATCTGGGCTGCGGACTTGTACTAAATATCCAAATTTGCCCAAAGCACCAAAATTAGACGGGAAAGCATATACCCAGAAAAACTGGGGATTCTCAAAACAAAGTGATCTCGACAAACTATCAGATTGGAATGATAAATGGCTATTAAAATTCAATTCCGTATATGTCAAGTAATGCATATAGGAAACGATACCCAAATATACTTCAAACTCAAATAAATCGTTAACTGAAATTTCAGGGAGGAAAAGATTAGGTGTCATCATCATAATGATCCTGAAAACATCCGCATTGCTAGCTGCCAGTAAAAAGGAAATTGATGTTGGGCTTTATTAAACGTAATTTTTAACATAAACTCCGTAGTAATGACACAATTATACAAAGTCCTTGGTTAAGGCCGCACTTGAAAATGCCGTTCAAATTTTGGTCGCCCTGTTTCGTAAAAGTCAGCCAATTGGATCAGTGAAAGAAAAGCAACCCAAACAATTCCATCTCTGGCGAAATTCTCTTATGAAGGAGCTGCGGAAACTTAATATGTTTTCCTTAAGGATCGTAGAATTTCCCTGGGGACTTGATTAAAAACCCTTTTTTAAAATCCTAAAAGGATTTGATGTCTTATCAGAGAAGCTTTCGAGCTTTCACCTCAAGTGACAACAAGAATAATTTTTTAAAACTAAAAGGTCACGTTGCATCACCCATCTCCGTAAAAAGTATTTCATGTTAATCGTTGAACGATGGGGAAAAATTTTTCCAGCAAATGTTGTCGGGCCCCCAAAAACTACATTCAAAAAAGACTTGACCCCACTGTAAAGTAAAAGGGTATTGATATGCGAAATTTCGTATTAGTCCCCCCGTATCGATTTTTGTAGTGGTAAATGGGATTTGCAGTTAGTATTTTTCATTCCTATCATTCGGCACTATGAAACTTCCATGTTCCTATCCTCTTTAGGGACATGGTATCATTTTCGAACTGTTTTCTTACAAGTAGTTGATAGTTAGTAGTATGTAGTGCAGCAGATACCCTCGTTATGGACCAATAGGTCTCCTGGTGTCTGTTATTCCTATGTAATCCTATGTAATCCTCCTCCTTCACCTCCTCCTCCCTCCTCCCTCCTCCTCCTCCTCCTTCTTTCTCCTTCCCTATCCACCTTCTTGTCCGACTTTTCCTCCTCTTCCTTTACCTATAGTTTCTATTCTCCCTTTCCTTTAAGTTCCCTTTCCCTGTATATTGTCCCTCCCTTTACTCCTATTCCTCCTCCTCCTCTCCCATGTATCTTTTCCAGTTTATTTTTTCTACCCCACCGATCTTTCTCCTTCCCGGCTCTCTTCATTTCGCTGCGTAAGCTTGTGACTGTTCCCTTGTGGCTCATGCTGTGGCCTCAATCTACGGTGTTGCGGGCTACGCTCGAGTGTACTGTGTGGTAAAAGAGCTCATGAACATATTCCCTCATTTAGAAAAAAAACCCGTTAATTACTGGTCCAATTTCTGCCTGTTTTGTGTTTTTCAGCAAGTTGTGTGGGAAGGTAGATGAGTTTAGTGATGTAGTAATGATGCAATACGCTGATTGGGAAGGAGCAATGTCAGGATATGCTGTGTTATTTGAGAGGAATGCCGCTGTGTTAAAAAGATGTCAGGGAGGTTTGACGAGAGTAATGCGAAAGCTGAAATATAAGTAATACATCCGACCCCGACATTGGAGACGTGGATTATATTTCTATATACAACCTTCTTTCAATAGCTAGCAACATTGCATATTTGCCACTGATAGCCTAACCTAACGTAGACAAGGGCTACAGTTAAGGCTAATAAATGGTATGGTAGTGGAGGGTTCTTTTAATATTGTAAGATAACCATTCTGTCTCATTTTCAATTCATGCTTTTGAACGTGTAGGTAAAAAGGCCTGGCAGGCGCTCCTTGCCCTCGTCCTGAGGTCGAGAAAATGGAAAGAGCTCAACACTTACTTAGTCTTACTTGTATGTCTTATTCAAGGGAACTATACCACTCGTTTTGCATCAGTTTGCTCTTTTAATTACGGAAATATATATTTTTTCTTTCTTTCAATGTTTTCATATTTTTCGTATGTCAAATTTTCAGCGTTATATATATTTTTTCACCAGACCACACAGTGTATATCACATGTTCCAGTGCGTTGTACACGTGAAGTACAGTTTTATTTCACACTGGGTTTTCACGGCGGTTCATCAAGTGTTAGGTGTTATGAGGCTGTTTCTGTCACATCCTCGGGTTGGCAAAAATGTTTTAGACTCAAAAAAAGTATATGAAGGCTTCTAGACTTTTCATTGCTATTAGTAATTGAAAATGATTGATTTTCTCATTCTCAGTACTGTTGGGGATTAGTACATGGACAGGAGGGAAGGGCGGGATGCTTGGTATTATTTCAGTCAGGGGAATAACTTGTAAGATAAAGACCTGAAGCGTGTAGGAAAGACCAGACTTGATGGAATATTAGAGGAAGGTGTTAGGTAACAGCTTTTAAAGAGGAACAGGGCAAAAACAAAGAGCGGCTCACTTCCTCCCGGCCAAGCTTGGAGAGGTCGGTCCCTGGAGGCTGCAATACGTAGACAGGTCAGGTAAAGGTTAAAAGATGTTCTGTTATACAAGGGAAAGAAACTAGGGCTGAAGGTGTGGTCAGGTCCGCGGGTGAGGTGTGTTGGCCCCGTGGTCACGCCGTGTGTTGATACCTGGACGGTGGATTGCCGTGCGTGAGCGAGATCCTAAAGTGTCGTGCACCGCCGTGATGCATCGAAACAAATGAACGTACTGTAAACAAACGCCGGTAGTATTATCTTACAACATAAACATTTCGATGATTTATATGAATGGTGAAAAACATGAATCACGGTTAAGATACACGCGATGATCATAAAATTGACAGATACCAATAAATAATCAAGTATTTGTAAAATGCAGTCTTCATAAGAATGGCAGACGCTCAGTGAATCTACTAGTAATGTAGTTCCAATAAGTTTCCGGGTATTTGTTATTTATATTTTTACTATATGTGTATTCCTGTTTCTTCTAATCCTTCCTCATCCTATATTTTCCTTCATCCTGCTCCTCCTCTTCCTACTTTTACATTTCTTCTTCCGCTTGCGCGTCTTCTTCTGTCACGAAATTGAATTAATCTACAACTCACTACTTTATCACTCTTATTCCTCTCTCTCTCTCTCTCTCTCTCTCTCTCTCTCTCTCTCTCTCTCTCTCTCTCTCTCTCTCTCTCTCTCTCTCTCTCTCTCTCTCTCTCTCTCTCTCTCTCTCTCTCTCTCTCTCTCTCTCTCTCTCTCTCTCTCTCTGTCTTTCTTTATCTCTCTCCTCCAAAGTTCAAAGCCTCAATTAGAAGCTTAATCTTAAGGATATAATCTTAAGGATATTCGAAGCTCATGTGTTTGAAAGAGGACTACGATTTTACCTCTCTCTCTCTCTCTCTCTCTCTCTCTCTCTCTCTCTCTCTCTCTCTCTCTCTCTCTCTCTCTCTCTCTCTCTCTCTCTCTCTCTCTCTCTGTGTTTTCTCTCTCACATGTTTAGGACCAATAAATGTGCTCTTTGTGTGAAAGCAGACAATTATAGATGTAAAAAGAAGGCGTTGAGATCAAAATAAACTGACCTGCTTGAGAAAAAAATTAAGAGAGAGAGAGAGAGAGAGAGAGAGAGAGAGAGAGAGAGAGAGAGAGAGAGAGAGAGAGAGAGAGACTTCAGATTTCTCGTATAAAAAATAATTTCCCTGCAGTTTCTCCTTCAATTTGTAATACTCTTATTATGTCCACTTTTTTCTGTCCACGTTTTTTTCCCTTGCTTCGCGAAATATAAAGGTATTTAATTTTAGTAAATTTTGTCACTTAATTTTGTCACATAATTTCGTTGGGTGTCTTTCGTTGGAATCTTATAGACTGGCTCGACACAAGCATTTGGCGTTGTCGGTACCTGTGCAAAAGGACAAAGATCCAGATCTTCAAGTCGCTTGTGAAACCTGTCTGACTCTATGGATGTGAGACATGGACTCTAAATAGCGACTTGAAGAGGTGAATCGATGCCTTTGATAATGGGTGTCTTCGCAGAATCATGGGGTATCGTTGGGATGACTACGTGTCAAACCAGCGATTGCACCGTGAGACGTAACCAAGTCTTATGACCTGTATAGTCCCGCTTGTATGCCCTGTGTTACAATACTGCTACTTTTGTTACTGCGTCATAATAGTGTTATTTCAGCTACAATGTGCTACGATCATTTTACTTTCGTTACCGTGTGTTACAATTGTGTTATTTCTGTTACCGTATATTACTAGTGTTACTTCTGTTACCGTGTGTTATAAATGTTACGTATATTACCATATGTGTGACTTCAAACAACGGCCGACAACAAGTAAACAGAGCAGGACTAACGGTACCTTTCACTAAACAATAACGTGTGATAAATTATAATTAAACAAGATACATACACAATCACCCGTAGAGGTAATGATAATAATACATCACAACGCGTCACGAACCTTAATTAAATACTTACTCTTAACCCCTTGAGGCCCAGAACGTAATTTCCATTGTAATTTGGTCACTATTAGACGATTTTTAATTAATATAAGCAATAGCTTATAGATATGACCTGTTTAGTATCCTTGTCAACTAACTAATTTGGTATATTAAGTTACTTTTCATAATTTTATGGTTAACAACAGACATTTTTTTATAGCAAAGGAAAGATATGGGCGTGAAGGGGTTAATACACCGTGTGTTTCACTGTTACAAAATTACAAAGCATAGGCAAGGCAGTCCATCAAATCGTGCTTCCCGTTATTGCCAGAGGAGTGTTAATGGATGTCATGTGGAATGCAAACCAATTCATCACCATTCAAGAGGAGAATCCAATATTAGGATACTACTTAACATCCTGCCCTCCAAAAAAACTACATCCTGAAATGTATCATAGTTAACATGGTGAGGTTTTTTTTAACATGATTTTATCTTATCTTTTTTCCTCGTTCTTTCCGTGTACGACTTAGATATTCACGAAAGTTCTTGTTCTATTATAATGAAGGACGTATGACAAACACTTCTGAATTATAAAGTTTATGTAATCTAGGTGTGTATGTGTACCTACTTCTCTCTCTCTCTCTCTCTCTCTCTCTCTCTCTCTCTCTCTCTCTCTCTCCTCTCCTCTCTTTCCCTCTCTCTCCTCTCTCCTCTCTCTCTCCTCTCTCTCTCTCTCTCTCTCTCTCCTCTCTCCTCTCCTCCCTCTCTCTCTCTCTCTTCCCCTCCTCTCTCTCTCTCTCTCTCCTCCCCCTCCTCTCTCTCTCTCTCTCCTCTCTCTCCTCTCTCTCTCTCTCCTCTCTTCTCTTCTCTCTCTCTCTCTCTCTTTTCTCTTTTTTTTTTTTTATATATATATTTATACTCTTTNACACCACACACACACCACAGAGGGTTACCATAGGCTTTGTCTTTCCGGTCTCGATCTCCGGATACATTCGGGCCGCACGCCGTGACGTACAAACAGGAGGAAGGCCAGGCTTGCTCTCTTTGCTTTTGTTTGATTAATGATGATGATGATTGATGATGATATTATGATGTGATGATGATGATGGATGGTGGTGTGGTGATTGTGATGTTGGTTTTGCTACTTCTACTACTACTACTACTACTACTACTACTACTACTACTACTACTACTACTACTACTACTACTACTACTACTACTACTACTACTACTACTACTACTACTACTACTACTACTACTACTACTACTACTGCTACTACTACTGTTATCACCACTACTATTGTTGCTTTCTCTATATTAGGCTTACTACTACTACTACTACTACTACTACTACTACTACTACTACTACTACTGTTTATATTACAGCTCCTACTAAAATATAAATAGTAACAACAACAATAACGATAATCAATAAAGTACAAAAAAAAAAATTCATGATAAGAACAAACGGGAAAAAATAGGAGAAAGAAGAAGAAGAAGAGGCAGAGGAGGAAACAAGCACAGGATAATACCAGCAACAAGTAAGTAAAGAAAACCTGAAGTCAGCCCAACCTCCCTCACAACACCTCACAAACAAGGGAATGAGGAAAACCCCGTAGCGAGTGTATGTATGTATGAGAATGAGGGAACCTTGACCTTGTTATTATTGCCATGCACAGACAGATCCGCTCCTCTACTATCCATACTACCATACCAAGTATATTTTTATTTTACATTTGTGCCTATAGCGCCTGTAGGCAGTGACCTCCAGGGTTGGAATGGTAGGCCCTGGAGGTTCACTCGAGGGCTGCGATGGTTGGCCCTCGCCCGTGGTGGCGCAGGCAGGCTTTTTATAGTGACGCCTGTGATTAGAGGATCATGCCGACCAAGATTAATAGACACATTAAAAGTCTATTGATCTTGATGCCGACCCCCTGTGTCCTCCGATGCACTCGCAATCGAAGGTAGAGTTAATGGGCAGCATGTGAGCTGCAACCGCCACTCGACGGTTGCAGAAAGATTCTGCAGAGTGGATTCTGGTTCTCATCGATCGAACTCGGGTCACCGAGAACGCCACTCTGAGACGCAAGTCTCTCTGCTACCGCCTCCCCAAGTTGACCGTATAGCTCTTGGCCTCCTCCCGTCTCGTGTTAAAATCCTACATCCAGACTCTCCTCTCTTTCCTTCATTATGCATACTCTCCCTTTACTCTCTTTTCTTCCCTCTCCCCTCTCTCCCTCCTCTCCTCCTCTCCCCCCACCACTCTTCCTTCCCTCATTTTCTCCATCATTCCTTATATTCATGTTTCATTCCCTCCTCTCCTCTCTCTCCTTCCTTCCCTGCGCCACTCTCCTTCCTCTCAGCCACTCCTCAGCCACCGGAACTGCTTGACTCATATCACATAACCCATCATTACTATTACCAAAATGACCGCGTTTACGTAACAACAACAATTATAATTATCAACATAGTTTTTTAAGGTTAATTGGATTTCGTCTCTAGTTTGGGTTAATGGAAACTTCTATTTTACTTTTATTCCAATCTTTTTCATTAACCCTTTCTACTTTTGTCTACTAAGCTATCGTCATTATTATTTGAACTATGTGAATGAGTCAGTTCTTAATAGAGTAATGGGTGGTAATGTATTTCTATTTCCATTTTACGCATTGTATTATTATTGCTAGGCTTTTTTCCCCTTCTTTTCCGAAGACTGTGATTATAGATGCTAGAATTCCAGGATCTTTTTTCCCATTCCTATTCTTATCTTCTTTTTTTCTTCTTCCTCTCTCAGCCTTTTTCTTTTTCCATTTCTTCTTTTTTTTCTTCTTCTTCTTCTTCTTATCTTATAAGTCCTACTACTCCTTGACCTGTTCCTCTTTCTTCTTGCCCCCTCCTCTCCTCCTCTTCCTCCTCTCCTCCTCCTCTCCTCCTCCTCCTCCTCCTCCCTCCTCCTCCTCCTCCTCTCCTCCTCCTCCCTCCTCCTCCTCCCTCCTCCTCCCGAACTTAAATTACTCTACACAATGCCAGAAGCATTATTTTAAAGCGTAACGAATTATTAGCATACGTTGTTGCCGAAACGCCAGATATCGTCAGTATCACTGAGAGTTGGGTCAACACAAAAGATAAACATTTACTAGCTGAAATAGCCATTCCAGGCTATAAGACATTCCTAAATTGTCGCACGCACAAAGCAGGTAGAGGTGTCATTCTTTACATTAAAGAAAATTTGCAAGCAATCGAAATCGATAAAGTAAACAAAGATCATTATGACTCAGTCTACGCAAAGATTAAGCTAAACGGTAAATTGCTAACTATTGGGACAATATATCGTCCTCCCAAATCTAATGCGGAAGTAGATTGCCTCCTGTATGACGAGATAAAGTCAGTTGTCAACAATAATAACGATACAATTATTTGTGGAGATTCTAACCTACCTCGTATAAACTGGAATAATAATTTTGCTGATAGAGAAGGTATGCGATTGCTTGATATGGTGAACGAAGTATATTTAAATCAGGTGGTCCGTGAGCCTACAAGGGATAATAGTATCCTAGATTTAGTTTTCACTACCGACATTGATCTGATTGATTACTGCGATATAGGTGAACATTTGGCAAACAGTGATCACAGGCTAATCAGATGCGGCATAAATTGCAATGTAGACATCACAGAAAATCGGTTACTAGTCCCAAATTATAACAAAGCAGATTTCACGAAGATCAGCAGGGTACTAAGCGAAGTTGAATGGATTGACCTACTAAATGGTAATAACGCCGAAAACATGTGTAATTTATTCACAAATAAACTCCAATCGGTGGTGGAAAAACATGTTCCCATGGTAAGAAAACGTTTGAATAACATAAAAAGAACCAGTTGGATGAATAATGAGATCCAACAAATCATTGACAGAAAGCGCCGAGCGTATAAAGTTTACAAACGATCAAATGCAGACTGCGATTCTAGAGAATACAATGACGTAAAACGTCGCTGCAAAGGATCAATTAAGTCTAAAAAGCGTGAGTATGAAGAAAAAATTGCAAAGGAATCCAAATCAAACCCGAAAAGGTTCTTTCAATACGTTCGAAGTAAGAAAAACGTCAAAACAAGTATTGGACCACTGAAAGATTAGAATAATATCTTGGTAAATGATAATAAGAGTATGGCGTTCGTACCAAATGATTACTTAATGCGGTATTTATTAAAGAAGGACGAAACTCCATTACCAGAACCAGTAAACATGTATGCGGGACTCGAAAGGGATAGACTGGTAATAAGAGAGATAACAGTAGACGAAATATCAAAGTATTTGCTGAAACTTGACCCAGCAAAATCCGTGGGGGTGGACGAAATCTCGCCGCGACTACTTCGCGAATGTCACAGTCAACTTTCGCTCCCATTAAAGATTATTTTCAACAAATCGCTAAGTGACAAAAATGTTCCTAGTATGTGGAAATTAGCTAATGTTACACCGATATTCAAGAAAGCGAGTAAGAGCCTAGCAAGTAATTATCGCCCAATTAGTCTAACGTCCGTGATTGTTAAACTATTTGAGAAAATATTGCAGGATAAAATAGTGTCTTTTCTCGATGAAAATAACTCAATACTAAACTCCCAGCATGGATTTCGAAATAAGAAGTCCTGCTTACAAACCTACTCGATTTTTTTAATGTCATTTATTCAAACTGGGACGCTAAAATTCCCTCGGATGTAATATACCTTGATTTTCAGAAAGCCTTCGATACAGTTCCCCATAAGCGACTGCTGACCAAGCTAAGGGCACATGGCTTAGGAGAGCAATTATGTTCATGGATTGGCGATTGGCTTTCAAATCGTAAACAACGGGTAGTAAAATGGATAGTATAAATGGCGAGGCATCTGATTGATTAGATGTTACTAGTGGGGTGCCTCAGGGCTCGGTCTTGGGTCCTACTCTTTTTCTGATATATATCAACGATCTGGACTGCGGACTTGTATCTAAAATATCGAAATTTGCAGATGACACCAAATTAGGCGGTAAAGCATATACTAGAGAAAACTGCGAACTCATACAAAGTGATCTCGACAAACTATCAGATTGGAGTAATAAATGGCTATCAAAATTCAATTCCGATATATGTAAAGTAATGCATATAGGCAAACGATAACCTCAATATAACTATCAATGCAAAATAAATCGTTACTGAAGTACAGCAGAAAAGGATTTAGGTGTCATCATCAGTAATGATCTGAAAACCAGTCCGCATTGCTAGCTGCCAGTAAAAGGCAAATATGATGTTGGGCTTTATTAAACGTAACTTTGAACATAAAACTCCGAAAGTAATGACACAATTATACACGTCCTTGGTTAGGCCGCACTTGGAATATGCCGTTCAATTCTGGTCGCCCTGTTTCGTAAAAGATCAAGCCAAATTGGAATCAGTGCAAAGAAGAGCAACCAAACAAATTCCATCTCTGCGAAATTCATCTTATGAAGAGAGACTGCGGAAACTTAATATGTTTTCCTTAAAGGATCGTAGAATCCGTGGGGACTTGATAGAAACCTTTAAGATCCTAAAAGGTTTTGATGTCATTAATCAAGAGAACCTATTCGAGCTTTCAACTCAAGTGACAACAAGAAATAATGGTTTAAAAGTAAACGGTCAACGTTGCATCACCGATCTCCGTAAAAATTATTTCAAAAGTTAGAGTCGTTTGATCGATGGAATAAGTTACCAGCAAATGTTGTCGGAGCCAGCACAATAACTACATTAAAAAACAGACTTGACGCGCACTGTAAAGTAAATGGGTATTGATAGTGCGAATTCGTATCTAGTCCCCCGTATCGATTAGTTGTAGTGGTAGTGGTAGTTGTAGTTAGTATTTTTTCATATCCTATCATTCTTGCACTACGAAACTTCCATGTTCCTATCCTCTTTAGGGACATGGTATCATTTTCCAACTGTTTTCTTACAAGTAGTTGATAGTTAGTAGTATGTAGTTCAGCAGATACCCTCGCTATGGACCAATAGGTCTCCTGGTGTCTGTTATTCCTATGTAATCCTATGTAATCCTCCTCCTCCTCCTCCTTCCTCCTCCTCCTCCTCCTCCTCCTCCTCCTCCTCCTCGGGATTTAAGGTACCAGGGGTCACTGCTGCAGGAGGCATTGAAGTGTACGGCGTCCTACATGGAAAGTACACAATCCGCAGTGGATTGAACGGAGCTGGGACCTGATTGACTGCTGCCTCCCAAGAAAGCGCCAGGCAAGGCTGCCGCACCACCCTTGAACCTCCACACTGTGTTCACACCATTACAAAACACACATAACATGACCTATCTATCAAGCACTAAACCTACCCCCACAAATTAGTAGTAGTTAGCCATAGATTACAGCTTTCAACTTTCCTCACAAATTCCATGCAGTTTTTCTATATTGCATGGTATCACTTCTTTTCCGGCCAGCTTCGGCTGGAGGGATGGGTGGGTGGGGAGGAGCCTTCTACTTCCTATCCTTTCTCTCTTATTATCTAGTTAGTGTAGTGTAGTTAAAGCAAACAGTCTTGTAAGGACCTATCGGTCTGTTGCTGTTTGTGTTTCCTTTGTATTCCTTTGTATTCCTGTTCTGTATTTCTCCTCCTTCTCTTCTCTTCTAGGTGTGGCGACTTCCGCTCTTATGAATCAAAATCTCCTAAGCATTTCCTGAGGAAGTGTATGTGCGTGTGTGTGTGTGTGTGTGTGTGTGTGTGTGTGTGTGTGTGTGTGTGTGTGTGTGTGTGTGTGTGTGTGTGTGTTGTGTGTGTGTGTGTGTGTGTGTGTGTGTGTGTGTTGTTTGTTTGTTTGTTTGTTTGTGTGTGTGGTGTGTGTGTGTGTGTGTGTGTGTGTGGTGTGTGTGTGTGTGTGTTTGTTTGTTTGTTGTGTGTGTGTGTGTGTGTGTGTGTGTGTGTGTGTTGTGTGTGTGTTGTGTGTGTGTGTGTGTGTGTGTGTGTGTGTGTGTGTGTGTGTGTGTGTGTGTGTGTTGTGTGTGTTACATGATATATGTATATGTTTCATAATATTATCAAAGGTAATTCATATTTATCCAATTTTCTCGTTCGTTTTATAATATTTTTTTTTTAATTTCATTTAAAAAAATTAATCATTGCTACTTTTCTCTATTGATCTTTTCCCTTCTTGGGTGGCTTTTAAAATTCCCCCCTAGGGGTAATTTTCCTTTTAAAAATGTAACCCCCCTTTCCCCCCCCTTTTCCCCTTCCCCTCCCCTTTCCCCCCTCCCCCCTTTTTTCCTTTTCCTTTCCTTTTCCTTCCGTTTTTTTTTAAAGGGTTACCAGGGCCCCCATTTGGCGGGAGGGGGGGGTTTGGGGGGAAGGACCCCTTCCTTTTTTAAATCCTTTCCTCTTATTAACTAGGGGGGCCCTTTAGTGTAGAAAGCCCAGAGGTGGGCCCCCACCCTTTCCCCCTTTGTTTTTCCCCAAAAAAAAACCTTTGACCTTCTTAACCCCTCCTTTACCCCCCTAAGGTTTCCCGATTCCGCTTTTAAATTTCCTAAAATTTTCCAGGAATTTTTTATATTCCCGGTTTTTTTTGGGGTTGGGGGTGGGGGTGGGTGGGTGGGGGGGTTTTTTGTTTTTTCTTTTTTGTTGTTGTGTTTTTGGTTTTTTTGTTTGGTTGTTGTGTTTGTGTTTTTGTTTTTTGTTTTTTTGTTTTTTTTTTTTTTTTGGTTTGGGGGTTTTGGTTGCTTTTGTTTTGGTTTTGGGGTGTTGGTGGTGTTTGTGGGTGTGTGTGGTGTGTTTTGGGGTTTTGTTTGGGGGTTTGTTTGGTTTGGTTTTTTTGTTTTTTGTTGTTTTTTTTTTTTTTTTTTTTTTTTTTTTGTTTTTTTTTGATGTTTTTTGGGTTTTTTTTTTTTTGTTTTTTGTTGTTCCCCTTTCATTTTTTTCAATTAACACAAAATTTATTTTTTCCAATTTTTTTTTTTGGGGGTTTTTAAAATTTTTTTTTTTTATTTTCTTTTTAAAATTAAACCTTTCCCCCCTATTTTTCTCTTCTGAGGCTTCCCTTTTTTTTTTCTTTTTTTTTTCCCCCACCCTCCCCCCCCACCCTTTTCCCGCCCGCCCACCCCCCCCCTCCCCCCTTTTTCCCTTCCTTTAAATATTTCCATTTTTTTTTGTTTTAGGGGTTTTTTTAATTTTTTTTTAAAATTTTTAAACTTTTTTCCTCAACACCCCTTTCCCCACCCCTTTTTTCACCACCATTAAACCACCAACCACCTCCCCCCCCCCTCCCCCCCCCCCACCCACCACCCCCAAGACCACTCCCCCCCCCATTAAACCCCCACCCCACCCCCGGGAAACCCAAAACCCCCAACAAACCCCCCAAAAACATTCCGTACCACCACCACCACCACCCCCACCCCCCACCACCCCCAACCCCCAACCCCCAAACCACCCCTTTTACCACCCCAC
This sequence comes from Chionoecetes opilio, assembly GCA_016584305.1. Classification (NCBI taxonomy): domain Eukaryota; kingdom Metazoa; phylum Arthropoda; class Malacostraca; order Decapoda; family Majidae; genus Chionoecetes; species Chionoecetes opilio. The sequence continues at coordinate 54,105 of JACEEZ010012661.1, read as the reverse complement.
CACCCCACCACCACCCCCCTCCCCACCCAACCACCCCACCACCACCATCCCCACCGTCCCCAACCCACCCCACCCCCCACCACCCAACAACCACCCCACCACCCCCAAATCAACCGCAAACCACCACCCCCAAACCCCCAAACCACACCCCCACCACCACCCCCAAACACCCCACCACCCACCCCCCCACCAACCACCCCACCCCACCATTACCTTTAACCCACCCCAAACCCCCCCCCACCACCACCACCAAAACCCACCCCCACCCCAACCCACCCCCCCAAACCCTTTAAACCATACCCCCACCACCACCCCCTCCCAAAAACCACCACCCCCAAACCACCCCCCAACCCACCAAAACCACCCACCACCACCAACCACCACCAACCAAAACCCCACCCCCCCAAACCCCAAAACCACCACCCCCACCACCACCCCCCAAACCACCCCCAAACCAAACCACCACCACCGCCACCACCCCATTACCATAACCATCATCCCCCCCAACCCCCCCCACCACCACCACCCCAAACCCTACCCCCCCCCCCTACCACCCACCCCCCACCACCACCCCACCCCCAAACCCAACCAACCCCCCAACCCCCCCACCACCACCACCACCCCACCCCCAAATTTAAAACCACTCCCCCCCCACCCCCCCACCACCACCACCCCTCCCCCACCACCACCCCCCAACCACCACCACCACCACCACCACACCAAAAACCACACCCCCACCCCCACCCCCAAAACCCACTCCATCCCCCCACCACCACCCCCCTTAACCCACCACCACCCAACCACCCCACCACCCAACCACCACCACCACCACTACCAACCCCCCCCCCCCCACCACCACCCCACCCCCAAACCACTACCACCCCCCAAAAAAAAAACCCCCACCACCCCCCCACCCCCTACCCCCAAACCACCAACCACCCCCACCACCCCCACCCCCCATTCCCCACCACCTCCACCACCACCACTACCAACCACCACCCCCACCCCACCACCCCCCACAACCACCCCCCCACCCCCCTACCACCCCCCACCCCCCAACCCCCACCACCCACCACCACCAAACCCACCCCACCACCCCCAACTACCAACACCACCACCCCACCACTCCCCATACCCCACCACAAACCCAACCACCACCCAACCCCCCCACCCACCACCCCCCACCCCCCCACCACCACCATCACCACCACCATCCCCCCCACTATTAAAAATTTAAATGGTGTGTATAGGCGAAAAATAAATAGTAATAAACTTTGTGAAAGCCCTAAAACAACTTTTACAAAACCCAAAGGGCAAAAAAATAGGAAAGGATTTGGGAAAGGACCCCAATGGGGACCCGGAAAAAATTTGGTGATTTTTGGGGGTTTGGGGGGTTGTGGTGGTTTTTGTGGGTGTGTGTTGGTGTGTGTGTGTGTGGGGTGTTTTGGGGTTTTTTTTTTTTTTTTTTACCAAAGTTGTAACAAAAGGGAAAAAGGGGAACCTATGCCCCGTACTGTCCCGTCTCCAAATCTACTATTATCCATTTTGCCTTTGAAGTTTTGGGGTGTGTGTGGGGTGTGGTGTGTGTATTTTGTAGTATTTTGTATATATATGTATGTGATTATTAGTATGCAAATTTTAAATGGTGTATGGGGGGGTTTTATATGTGTATAGTTTTTTTATAAGTTTACTATATGTGTGTATAAACAGACAAAAAGTAGGGGTTTTTGTAGGTGTTTTTTTGAAGCATGGGCTATGTACCGAGGCATTGCCCCCCTGCATCTACAAAATTTTTGTAGATAAAAATTATGCAGGGATTTTTTGTATGGATGTTAATGTATATAGTAGGGGGGTCCCCGTATTTTTATATGTTGGGAAAAAAAATATTTTGAGGAAAAATATTTAATAAGTATGTGGTATTGGGGATGTGTGTACATAATTGGGAATGCATTTTTAATAGCAAATAGCATTCATATAACAATTGAGGGTTCCCACGACTTCTCCAAATGTGATTTAAAATTTTTTTTCTGTCTTTAGGTCCGTATAAGAGTCTTTAAAATCATGGACCAAATTTCATTCCATTTTTTCGTAAAAAAAATTTTTGTGATAAAATTTTATATAGAGGTTTAATAAAATTTTCAAATTTTTTCCCCCTGTGGGTGATAACAGATATTTAGAGAAAAGAGAGAGAGGGGGAGAGAGAGGAGAAGAGAGAGAGAGGGGAGAGAGAGAGAGAGAGAGAGAGAGAGAGGGGGGAGAGAGAGAGCGAGAGAGAGAGAGAAGAGAGAGGAGGAGAGAGGGAGGGACGAAGAGAGAGAGAGAGGGAGAGAGAGAGAAGAGAGGAGCAGAGAGATGAGAGAGAGAGAGGAGAAAGAGAGAGAGAGAGAGAGGAGAAGAGAGAGAGGAGTGGTGTTATGCTTCTGCCGTGCAAAACTTAACACATCTTCTATGTCGAGGAGTAATGTGCTTTCCAACCTTTGTTCCCAATTATCACTCACAATCAAATCCCGTATGATACGCCACGGTCAGGATGTTACGATGGTGTACGAACAATGACATCTTTCTTCATGACATGTATTGCACCATGCTCTGAGGCCCTGGTTATATTCCCCTTCCTTATATAGTACTAAGGGTATATGGTATAAGAGTATAAGGGTATATATAATTCATGGGTATAGCACAGAGAGACTAATCTAGCTACACCAAGCAAGGGCCTTTAATGAACTCTATTTGTTGTTTCGTTTAAGCCCTTGTGACCCAGAACGTTAATTTCCATTGAAATTTAGGTACCATTAGACGATTTTTAGTTAATATAAGCAATATTTTATAGATATGACCTGTTTAGTATCCTTGACCATAACTAATTTGGTATTATATTAAGTTACTTTACGTAATTTTATGGCTACAACAGACAATTCATATAGCAAAGGATAGATCTGGGCGTGAAGGGGTTATTTGGGGTCTTTCATAATCTTGTACATCATCATTGCAAGGAAACAGTATACAAGACCATTATTATGCACTGGACTCTGCTTTACAATACACGTGCTTTCTTTCTTTTTTTTCTTTTTTCTTAACACAGTTGGTGATAAGTAAATGTGGTCAGGAGTTTGGGGTAAAAAATAAAATAAAAAAAAGGTTTTGGTAATGCCCTAGCTGAAGAAGGGGAAAAAAAATGGTAGAAGTTGTGAGTTGAATGTTGATTTAGAAGATGAGTTTATGGAAAAAGATGGGAAAACGGGTAATATATATTAGTCTATGTGATTTTTTGTTCTCTCTCTCTTTCTCTTTTTTTCTGGTCCTCAACTGGCAAGACATCTAACTCACAAATATATACGAATTCACACAAAGTTTCCGTAGACCATCACATTCACCCCGTTTACTGCTAGATCATCTCTGTCAAACGCAAGAGTCTTTTCCTAAGAACTCTTACTTCTTAAAACTCGTGGAATCCGGTTTTGAGGGGCCGTTGTTTCCAAGCATAAATATAACGTGGTTTATCCTCCTCGCCCCATCTCGCCCACTACATTTCCGGACACCAGGGAATTATGAGCCGTTTATACTGCCGACGTTGCCTTGAAAATCCGGTTATGAGTTGACAGGATTTCCATGTTTTTTCCTTTATATTGAATCATGCAGAAACACTGGTGCAATGTCCTAGCCGCGTTAGTAAGTCATGGTAAGTCCCTGTTGGAGGTTCAAAGCTGGACTTGTTATACATTTTAGCCTGGGATGTCTTAAAATCTCCAACTAAAGTCTTATGTTTGGAGGTAACAAGAAACAAGTTGAGGAAAGAATAATTGTATTGGTTATTAGAGGATGTTTATTTTCAAGGTCAAGGAGCGGATGTGGTCGAAATAAGACATCGCTCTGCCTTTAATACAATAATATTCAAGGTAGTACCTTCTCATATTTGCTCTAAAACAGAAGGTTTATACTATTTGACACGCACTCTTAAGTCGATTTCATATTACCTCGTTTAAACACTTAGGCACGATCACACATGTGCTCAAACATGTGCTGGCAAGATGTAAGCAACATATTACCGAACAAACTATGAACTTGTGTGAACTGTTGTGTCCAGATAATGTTGGAAACACAATGT
>JACEEZ010012661.1:35000-45000 GCA_016584305.1 Chionoecetes opilio | reverse complement strand
CCCTAGACTTATGCAGTGGTAGTATAATATAGTGTTATTATTATCATTATCATCATTATTATTGTTTGGTACTATAATTATCATTACTAATATTATTATTATTATTATTATTAATAATATTATTATCTTTATTATTATTATTATCATTATTTTTACAAAGATTACCATTTTTATCATAATAATATTTTAATGCAGAATTAACCCGTAACAAGTAGCCATGATGCTTAGAAAGACTATCACAATGGCTTTGTACAAGTTACACCGTGTCTTTCTCTCTCTCTCTCTCTCTCTCTCTCTCTCTCTCTCTCTCTCTCTCTCTCTCTCTCTCTCTCTCTCTCTCTCTCTCTCTCTCTCTCTCTCTCTCTTCCCACCCCAAACCACAACCTATAGCTTTCTCTTAGCCTCATAATACTAGGGCGTTGCAGTGGTAGCATCTTGAAACTGTCACCATCTCAAAACTGATCTGGACCAAATTTAACACAGAGGTCCAAATTGATCCAAGTCCTCCCTTGAACAAAGAAAACGCGGCTTCGGGCTCATTCCTTCGCTAATCATGAATAAGCTACACAAGTCATGGATGAATTCACGAAACATAATCTTAATTGACCCACAGGACTTATTTAATCCACATTTTCGTAGTTTCATACATTTTTATATATTATTATTATTATTATTTATATTTTTATGAAGTCTGGCAGCTAGCGGGCTTCTTGTTGCTTTGGTTTAACCCTTGGCCAGTCCCTCATAATGTAAATATATAATAATCGTAAATAAATAAAGTCCGGTGCTCTTAAAGGCCTGAGTAAAAAGACTTTAGAGTAACCTTCTTGTAATTACTGATTGATTATTATTGTAAGTCTTTCATTATTTCATTACTTAATAATTACTTGATGGATCAAAAATTAGTCTTTCAATAATTCAGTTTTTTTCTTTTTCATCTTTCACCTATTACATCTATTTAGTTTTATTTACTAGTTTTCAGCAGTAATACAAGTTTTTGTTTCACTGTTATTCATATGCAAGCTTTTATCTCTTCTTTTAACTAATAATTTACAGTGGTAAGTTGTTCTCCCTAGTATTCTGGCATGACACAAGTTGTTCTCCCTAGTATTCTGGCGTGATACAAGTTGTTCTCCCTAGTATTCTGGCGTGACACAAGTTGTTCTCCCTAGTATTCTGGCGTGATACAAGTTGTTCTCCCTAGTATTCTGGCGTGACACAAGTTGTTCTCCCTAGTATTCTGGCGTTTATACAAGTTGTTCTCCCTAGTATTCTGGGTGACACAAGTTGTTTTTCCCTAGTATTCTGGCGTGACACAAGTTGTTCTCCCTAGTATTCTGGCGTGATACAAGTTGTTCTCCCTAGTATTCTGGCGTGACACAAGTTGTTCTCCCTAGTATTCTGGCGTGATACAAGTTGGTCTCCCTAGTATTCTGGCGTGATACAAGTTGTTCTCCCTAGTATTCTGGCGTGATACAAGTTGTTCTCCCTAGTATTCTGGCGTAATACAAGTTGTTCTCACTAGTATTCTGGCGTGATACAAGTTGTTCTCCCTAGTATTCTGGCGTGATACAAGTTGTTCTCACTAGTATTCTGGCGTGATACAAGTTGTTCTCCCTAGTATTCTGGCGTGATACAAGTTGTTCTCACTAGTATTCTGGCGTGATACAAGTTGGTCTCCCTAGTATTCTGGCGTAATACAAGTTGTTCTCACTAGTATTCTGGCGTGATACAAGTTGGTCTCCCTAGTATTCTGGCGTAATACAAGTTGTTCTCCCTAGTATTCTGGCGTGATACAAGTTGGTCTCACTAGTATTCTGGCGTGATACAAGTTGTTCTCACTAGTATTCTGGCGTGATACAAGTTGTTCTCCCTAGTATTCTGGCGTGATACAAGTTGTTCTCCCTAGTATTCTGGCGTTATACAAGTTGTTCTCCCTAGTATTCTGGCGTGATACAAGTTGTTCTCCCTAGTATTCTGGCGTGATACAAGTTGGTCTCCCTAGTATTCTGGCGTGATACAAGTTGTTCTCACTAGTATTCTGGCGTGATACAAGTTGTTCTCCCTAGTATTCTGGCGTGATAAAGTTGTTCTCCCTAGTATTCTGGCGTGATACAAGTTGGTCTCCCTAGTATTCTGGCGTGATACAAGTTGTTCTCACTAGTATTCTGGCGTGATACAAGTTGTTCTCCCTAGTATTCTGGCGTGATACAAGTTGTTCTCACTAGTATTCTGGCGTGATACAAGTTGTTCTCACTAGTATTCTGGCGTGATACAAGTTGTTCTCACTAGTATTCTGGCGTGATACAAGTTGTTCTCACTAGTATTCTGGCGTAATAAAAGTTGTTCTCACTAGTATTCTGGCGTTATACAAGTTGTTCTCCCTAGTATTCTGGCGTGATAACAAGTTGTTCTCCCTAGTATTCTGGCGTGATACAAGTTGGTCTCCCTAGTATTCTGGCGTGATACAAGTTTGTCTCACTAGTATTCTGGCGTGATACAAGTTGTTCTCCCTAGTATTTGGCGTGATACAAGTTGTTCTCCCTAGTATTCTGGCGTGATACAAGTTGTTCTCACTAGTATTCTGGCGAGATACAAGTTGTTCTCCCTAGTATTCTGGCGTGATACAAGTTGTTCTCACTAGTATTCTGGCGTGATACAAGTTGGTCTCCCTAGTATTCTGGCGTGATACAAGCTGGTCTCCCTAGTATTCTGGCGTGATACAAGTTGTTCTCCCTAGTATTCTGGCGTGATACAAGTTGTTCTCACTAGTATTCTGGCGTGATACAAGTTGTTCTCACTAGTATTCTGGCGTGATACAAGTTGTTCTCACTAGTATTCTGGCGTGATACAAGTTGTTCTCACTAGTATTCTGGCGTAATACAAGTTGTTCTCCCTAGTATTCTGGCGTGATACAAGTTGTTCTCACTAGTATTCTGGCGTGATACAAGTTGTTCTCCCTAGTATTCTGGCGTGATACAAGTTGTTCTCACTAGTATTCTGGCGTGATACAAGTTGCTCTCCCTAGTATTCTGGCGTGATACAAGTTGTTCTCACTAGTATTCTGGCGTGATACAAGTTGGTCTCACTAGTATTCTGGCGTGATACAAGTTGGTCTCCCTAGTATGCTGGCGTGATACCAGTTGGTCTCCATAGTATTCTGGCGTGATACAAGTTGGTCTCCCTAGTATGCTGGCGTGATACCAGTTGGTCTCCCTAGTATTCTGGCGTGATACAAGTTGTTCTCACTAGTATTCTGGCGTGATACAAGTTGGTCTCCCTAGTATTCTGGCGTGATACAAGTTGTTCTCACTAGTATTCTGGCGTGATACAAGTTGGTCTCCCTAGTATTCTGGCGTGATACAAGTTGTTCTCCCTAGTATTCTGGCGTGATACAAGTTATTCTCACTAGTATTCTGGCGTGATACAAGTTGGTCTCCCTAGTATTCTGGCGTGATACAAGTTGTTCTCCCTAGTATTCTGGCGTGATACAAGTTGGTCTGCCTAGTATTCTGGCGTGATACAAGTTGGTCTCACTAGTATTCTGGCGTGATACAAGTTGGTCTCACTAGTATTCTGGCGTGATACAAGTTGGTCTCCCTAGTATTCTGGCGTGATACAAGTTGTTCTCACTAGTATTCTGGCGTGATACAAGTTGGTCTCCCTAGTATTCTGGCGTGATACAAGTTGTTCTCACTAGTATTCTGGCGTGATACAAGTTGGTCTCCCTAGTATTCTGGCGTGATACAAGTTGTTCTCCCTAGTATTCTGGCGTGATACAAGTTGTTCTCACTAGTATTCTGGCATGATACAAGTTGGTCTCCCTAGTATTCTGGCGTGATAAAAGTTGTTCTCCCTAGTATTCTGGCGTGATACAAGTTGGTCTGCCTAGTATTCTGGCGTGATACAAGTTGGTCTCACTAGTATTCTGGCGTGATACAAGTTGGTCTCACTAGTATTCTGGCGTGATACAAGTTGGTCTCACTAGTATTCTGGCGTGATACAAGTTGTTCTCACTAGTATTCTGGCGTGATACAAGTTGGTCTCCCTAGTATTCTGGCGTGATACAAGTTGTTCTCCCTAGTATTCTGGCGTGATACAAGTTGGTCTCCCTAGTATTCTGGCGTGATACAAGTTGGTCTCACTAGTATTCTGGCGTGATACAAGTTGGTCTCACTAGTATTCTGGCGTGATACAAGTTGGTCTCCCTAGTATTCTGGCGTGATACAAGTTGGTCTCCCTAGTATTCTGGCGTGATACAAGTTGGTCTCACTAGTATTCTGGCGTGATGCAAGTTGGTCTCCCTAGTATTCTGGCGCGATACAAGTTGGTCTCACTAGTATTCTGGCGTGATACAAGTTGGTCTCCCTAGTATTCTGGCGTGATACAAGTTGGTCTCCCTAGTATTCTGGCGTGATACAAGTTGGTCTCCCTAGTATTCTGGCGTGATACAAGTTGGTCTCACTAGTATTCTGGCGTGATACAAGTTGGTCTCCCTAGTATTCTGGCGTGATACAAGTTGGTCTCACTAGTATTCTGGCGTGATACAAGTTGGTCTCCCTAGTAGTATGCTGGCGTGATACAAGTTGTTCTCACTAGTATTCTGGCGTGATACAAGTTGGTCTCCCTAGTATTCTGGCGTGATACAAGTTGGTCTCACTAGTATTCTGGCGTGATACAAGTTGGTCTCACTAGTATTCTGGCGTGATACAAGTTGGTCTCCCTAACCGCCGCCGATGAGGCAGGCATTGCAGCAACGGAAGTGCAAATCATAACACCTCACCTCACCTGATTGCATTCCTTCCTGAGCCTCATCCTGACACACACACGTGTATGTGCGAACCGCCACGAAGGTCAAGTGGATAGAACGTTGGCCTGCCATTCAGTGGTTAGCCGGTTCAAATCCGCACTGCTCCCGGGGATTTTTCACTGACAAATTCGGGCGGTTACTGTCTACCTTGAGCAAGGGGATAGGGGTGTGTGGTGTGTGAGGTCCCAGCATTACCCAAAGATCGGTAATAATGAGCTCCAGGCTCGCACCGAGGGGTGAAACTGGCGATCGCTAGTTCGACTCGCGTGGACAAGACCATGGGTGAATGACACACAGCAGAGATTAACCACACATCCTGACTCAGTGTTTGCAGAGATTTAACAACAAAATGTAAACAACGGTATTAATACTGACACTGTAGTTGTAGACCAGGGATGCCCTCCTGTGCGGCGCACGCACGCACGCACCCCCACAGGAGGGCAATTTGAATATGCTGGGGGGCAATTTGAAAATTTTGTTAATAAGAACAAACTTCAGGTTTTACCTTATTACTTTTACACTAATGCAACTTTGGTGCACATTGATGTCGGAAACTTCTGTCTCACCTCCACACATGTTATCGTGCATCTGGCACCGCCTATAGGCCTATTTGTTTACACCTTGCAGTTGATAGTTGCGTGTCGAGCAAGAAGGTAAGTCATCATTTTGTTCTTCTGTAAAGTGTTACTATTTATAACTAGTAATAATTTCATTGTTATCTTTTCTAAAAAGAATTGCTTTAAGTTGTAATGAAGATATTGGGAATGTTGAGAGAAATTCCTAAGGATGGTAAGGGCGAAAACGTTATGGACTTATGGTATCACAATACACAAAATATTTAAAACTACAGTATTGAAAGTAGCGTGAGTCTCACTGTGGGGAGACACTTTTCTCAGATGTCATTCTTTAGTATGTAATGGGCTTACTCATTGACCTTGTGCGATGTATTTTGTAAAAACTATTTGATAATATAATTGGTTTTTCTTATACCTGTATTTTCTTTTTTGCAGTTATTCCCCTAATGCATAAAAGGAGCACTGCAAGCAAAAAAAAAAGTTCGTCAGTATTCAGAAGAGTATCTGCAATTTGGATTCATACCTGCCGTTCATGATGAACGGTCTCCTTTTTGCCTATTATGCCAACAATGCTTGACCAACGAATCAATGAAACGAGGTCGTCTGGAAGCACATTTGAAGGCGAAACATAATGTTCATGTTAATTCGAAATTAAAACCCTGAAAGAGAAATTTGAAAAGAGATCAACAACAAATACAATGTTCTCTGCACGAGCTACAGCCAACAATCGTACTTTGAGGCTAGTTATGAAATTTCTCTGCTCATAGCAAAATCAGGAAAGAATCATACTATAGGTGAGGATTTAATTAAACCAGCGATATCAATTTTTCTCAAAACAGTTCTGGAGAAGGATGATAAAGATGCCAAAGGCATGCCACTGAGTAATAATACTGTTAGCAATAGAATAGATGAAATGAGTGGAGATGTTGAAGCACAGCTTGTTGAAAAGTTAAAATCTAGGAAATTCTCAATACAGATAGGATGAATCAACAGTAAGAGACCGTGAAGCCCTGTTGTTGGCCTATGTAAGATTCATCGATAATGCAGAATTTGTTGAGGAGATGTTGTGCGAATCATTAGAAAGTACCACTACCGCAATTGATATATATAGTAAGCTTTACAAATATTTGGATGAAAATCAGATATCAATGGAAAACATTGCATCATGTGCTGCAGATGGTGCTCCAGTTATGATGGGCAAGAAAAATGGCTGTTTAAGGGGAGAGTCCGCCGTGACAATATGAAAATAATTTTTAATATACGAATTTGAGTTATATGGTCTATGGCAACACCCTATCCTTTGGCTTTCGAATGGTGGAATTTTTTTCAGTCGGACATTTTTTTAAATGCCCATAGCGAGGGGCATTTAAACTTTCAAAACTTGTAAAAAAAAAAAAAAAAAAAGGTTTTTTTTGGATAATTTTCCCATATATCAAAACTATGACTTAAAAAAACAACAACAACAGCAATCTTCAGGGTGAAGTTTGTTACCCAGGTAACAATTCTGGAACAATTTTTCATATGAAAAGTGCAACCTGTTCGCAGAAATTTTTGGAACAAATGTATACATCCCAAAAAGGCCTAGAAAAGAAAGAAAAGAGAAGAATTACACCGAAGAAGACAATAAACAAGAAGAGGAAGACAGACAAAGGAATTTCAACCGAAAGCTAGGCACCTGGTGAATTTTTATCGAACCTTGCCACAATGCGGGGCGTGGCGCCCTGACACCCTCGCCTTTGAGCGATTAATTAATACCTTTATAAGGGGGGACAAGGTGTAGATCCTTTTATGCATGCATTGATATGTAATTACTGATCCCATAAAATTCATATGCAAGTAGCATTGACAGTATAGTACCTTCACTGCAGCGCAGAAACTTTAGCAAAACTTCAAACGCGTTTTTCTCTAAACTAGTATAAAATGAACATAAAATTAATCTCTGCTTTTATTTTTGGCACGATTTTCACGAAACTTCAGGACACACAAAATCAAATATCGTAGAAAAATCTGTTCTGAGAAAAATTTTGTTTTTAAGTCTTAGTTTTGATATATGGGAAAATTATCCTTAAAATTTTCATTTTTTTTTTTTTTTAACATATAAAAAAAAAAAATCCGAAAACAATTTTCAAAATATTCCCAGAACAAATTGTTAGAATAACAATGAATTATCCTAGGCGCACGTCACAAGGAAATCGGTAAAAAAATGGCTGAGAAGATGCAATTCAAAATTTCATAAAAAACTGACAAAAATAGTCTCTTTAATTTTTTCAATTATTTCCTTTCATCTGATCAGCTTGAAATGTTCATGTGATAACAAGGGTACTAATATACACAACATATACATTATTCATTACCGTAGATGCAATTTAAAATTCACGGCGGACTCTCCCCTTAAAATTAATGAAGGATGACAATCCACAAATTCTGCTTGTGCATTGCATTATTCATAGAGAGAATTTAGTTGCCAAAAAGATTTCACCTGTTCTAAATGAAATATTAAATTCAGTTGTAAAATGTATCAACTCTATAAAAGCTAATGCTAAATGTGAGCGTCTCTTCAAACAATTTTGTGAGGATAAAAATGCAGACCATTTAAGATTTTTGTACACACTGATGTAAGATGGCTATCAAAGGGGAATTGCTTGAAAAGATTCATGGAACTTTTTGATATTCTTAGTGACTTTTTAAATGACAAACCTGAAATGAATATTCTACTAACAGTTGATGGTAAGACATTTGTGAGCTGTTTAGCAGACATTTTTGAAAAACTGAACATGTTGCAAGGAACAAATATGACTTGTTAATTCAAAGGCCAAGATATTTGGCTTCATTACATTTATGGAAGTATCCAAAAGAATGTTTCTGCCAAAAAATTTGATAAATTTTATTGGGTAAATAAGTGTGAGTAACTGATGCTGCTGTTCTTATTATTGTGGATCATTGAAAACAATGACCTGTGATTTCAATTACAGATTTCTGATTTAAAAGAAATGGATTTTCCATCTTGGACAACTCAGCCATTGCTAGTGGACCTATCTGATGTGGCCATGCAGTGTCAAGAAGAACTGTCAGAAATACAAAGTGATGAGTCTGTTAAAAGTCTCTTCAAAATAAAAGGAACTATGATGTGGCTGTGTGATGAGATAGAGTCGAAATACCCAATTCCACTAGTTTGGCAAGAAAACTACTGCTGCCATTCCCAACCTCATATTGGGTAGAATGTGGTGTTAGTGTGTGAGTGACTTATACTGAAAAAAAGAAATCGACTAGCTATCACTAAACGAGGAGACTTAAGATTGAAACTGACTAAATTAGTGCCTCGAATAAAACACTTTGCAGTAAACATCAAGCACAAGGATCTCACGAAATTAAATGATTTTATCTAAAGCTCGAAAAATTAATCATATTATACTATTTAGCAATTCTTTAATTATATTTAATTTAAAGGATTTAATATTATTTTATTTGAAGGATTGAATATTTTATTTAAAGGATATAATTTTATAATATATCTTTTACAAAACTCAATTTGTTTTCCTATCAAAGGGGGGCATAACAATTTTTGAGATTTTAAGGTGGCGCATGGCACACAGAAGGTTGGGAAGCACTGTTGTAGGCAGACCAGGGAGGCATTAGGAAAATGAACTATCTTTCAACTATCTAAATTAACTTTCTTTATAGCTCTATCTATCAATCTTTAGCTATCTATCTATCTATATGAGGCAATAATACCCTCACTCCTCAATTATATCACGCATCTCATGTATTATGAAGGAACAGATTATATAGAAAATATTCATGACCATTTCAGATAATTATGGTAGTGAAATATACGTAGTTTCTTTTTGAAGTGAAACGCAATGCAAAAATTCGTTCTTGGTAAATTTTTGCTACTATATATTTTTTTTTTCTCCCCCCCCCTCTCTCTCTCTCTCTCTCTCTCTCTCTCTCTCTCTCTCTCTCTCTCTCTATTAATGATTGTATACACGGCGTACTTCTAGCAAGCTTTTTGTGACTTATTTTTGCCCTTGGCCAGTCCTTCCTTATAAAAAACCCACCTGTATATATGTATGTGTTGGAATGGACAAAAAAGGTGTTATAAGCAATTAGGATTAGTTGTAGTACTATTATAGGTGCAATAACAGCTGTAGAGGTAAGGGAATAGTAGTAGTAGTAGTAGTAGTAGTAGTAGTAGTAGTAGTAGTAGTAGTAGTAGTAATGGTAGTAGTATAATGGTAGTAGTAGTAGTAGTAGTAGTAGCAGTGGTAGTAGTAGTCGTAGTAGTAGTAGTAGTAGTAGTAGTAGTAGTAGTAGTAGTAGTAGTAGTAGTAGTAGTAGTAGTATAGTAGTAGTAGTAGTAGTAATGTAGTAGTAGTAGTAGTGGTAGTAGTAGTAGTAGTGTAAGTATAGTAGTAGTTAGTAGTAGTAGTAGTAGTAGTAGTAGTAGTAGTAGTAGTAGTAATATGTAAGTAGTAGTAGTAGTAGTAGTAGTAGTAGTAGTAGTAGTAATATAGTAGTAGTAGTAGTAGTAGTAGGTGAGTAGTAGTAGTAATGGTAGTAGTAGTGGTAGTAGTATAGTAGTTTAGTAGAGTAGAGTAGTAGTAGTTTGTATAGT
>JACEEZ010012661.1:27500-30000 GCA_016584305.1 Chionoecetes opilio | reverse complement strand
CCGTCGCCGCCAAGCCTCCAGCCTCCTCCCTGCCTCCCTCCCGCTGAAGTTCACGAGGCAAGTACCAAACGACTCGCAAAGCCTCGACACTTTAAATTCATTTCACAGTTTTCTCCTTGAGTCTTGTCCTGTGACCTGCTTAACGTTGTGTCTACCGTGAGCCTTAAGGTTGTATTTGATGACAGTAAACGTGCCAGATATATGTATGCCTTGATTGTTGCAATAATTATGATCACAATCACTTCACTAATTACCTGCTTCACCAATTGTTTCGAAGTGTCTCTGAAATGTATGAGAGAGAGAGAGAGAGAGAGAGAGAGAGAGAGAGAGAGAGAGAGAGAGAGAGGGGGCGCGCATTTGTGTGTGTGTGTGTGTGTGTGTGTGTGTGTGTGTGTGTGTGTGTGTGTGTGTGTGTGTGTGTGTGTGTGTGTGTGTGTGTAGTTACGTAGCTACGTGGGGGGGGCATATGCCCCCAAATGAAAATCCGGTGCCCCCCCACTGGCCAGGGGCATCAGAATGCCCCTGCGCTCCGTTTGCCTAGTACCTCCCCCCCCAGGTGCCCCCTATATGAAGGAGGGAAGGGAGGGAAACAGGAGAAAAAAGAAAAATAATAATAATAATAATAATTTTATTCTCGCCCTGGAGGCATACATACAAAAAAAAAGCAACAAGAACAAGCCAAGGAGTAAACTTAAGTACTAGAGCAAAAACAAAAAACAAGAACAAAGTACAGGCACATTAGGGGACATTGTATCAAACAAAGTACATAGAAAAGCATACATGGACACCCGTGCTAGCCCCACATTCTGCACAAACAGCAGATCCCAGCAGAACAGAAAGGAGGTACAAGAAAAGAGAATAAAAGAGGGAAGGGGAAGGAGGAAAGAAAGAAGGAACAGGAAAAAGAGGATGAAAGATAGAAGGAAGAAAACAGGAAGAAAGAAGGAGGAACAGGAAAGAGGATGAAGGAGGGAAGAACGGAGAAAACAAAACAAAAAAGAAAGAAAAAAATCAAAATATCAACTTACCCAAACGTCAGCAATGTATCAGCCGCCATGTTGTCTGGTGATGATGATGACGTCACTAGTTGCCTTCTGATGACGTCACGGCTCATTCGGTGCTGACGTCAGAACTGCAGAAAAAATAATTAAATGGTTAGGTGGAAATTAATATCAATGCTGCGCTCAGAAATAAATTACATACATGAGTAAATAAAATACGACTTAATAATAAAAACCAAACAATAGAAACAAACAAATGAACAAAATATACCAAAACAAAACATAGGCATAAAAATATATTAAATCTTGTAAATAAATAAATAAATAATAAATAAATAAATACAAAAAATAAATAAATTAATATACTAAAAAATAGAGACAAATATATCTAAACAAAATATATACATAAGAAAAACTGATAAAAGTAGGAAGAACAGGAAAACAAGTAGGAAGGAGGAGAAGAAAGAATAAAATAATCTATCTATATATAAATGAAGCGATGGGTTGTGATAGGAGAATAAATATATCTTAAACTTAAACTTTACCACCGAGACAGAGAGAGAGAGAGAGAGAGAGAGAGAGAGAGAGAGGAGAGAGAGAGAGAGAGAGAGAGAGAGAGAGAGAGAGGAGAGAGAGAGGATGACTGGTAAATTTCAGGGATCCGCGTTGAGTGGCGACCTTAGGAATTCCCTCCCGGTGACTGACGAGAGAGAGAGAGGAGAGAGAGAGAGAGAGAGAGAGAGAGGAGAGAGAGAGAGAGAGAGAGAGAGAGAGAGCGAGAGAGAGAGAGAGAGAGAGTGTAAGCCGAGGAGGAGTAAGAGTGCGTGGGAGTAGAGAGGTCAAATAGTGTTTGTGTGTGTGTGTGTGTGTGTGTGTGTGTGTGTGTGTGTGGTGTGTGTGTGTGTGTGTGTGTGTGTGTGTGGTGTGTGTGTGTGTGTGACTGTGTGTGTGTGTGTGTGTGTGTGTGTGTGTGTGCGCGTGTGTGTGTGTGTGTGTGTGAATGAGGCGTGGACAGAAATATGACAGGAGTAAAAAGAGTCCGCATGGTATGAACAAGGTTAGTTAATAAAGGGAATAAAAAAGTTTAAAAAAAGCCGTGTTAGTGATAATGGTAAAAAAATATATATATAATAATAATAAAAAGGTTACAGAGACAATGAGTAAAAAAAATTCATAAAGGATGCAGGCAAGTAAGTCATTATTTTAAAGTAAGAAAGTAATACATCTAAAGTAGGAAAAATAAGTATAAGTAAATATGGTAAGTAAAAGTAGGAAAAAAAAAAAAAAAAAAAAAAAAAAAAAAAAAAAAAAAAAGTAAGGCTAGTACATAAGTAAAAATTTAAGTAATTCTCCGATTCACTTTTTTGATTTTTTGGTGCAAATTTACGAAAGAGGAAATAGGAAATAAAGTTGGATTATCATGAAGAGTTGAAGGAGAGAGAGAGAGAGAGAGAGAGAGAGAGAGAGAGAGAGAGAGAGAGAGAGAGAGAGAGAGAGAG
>JACEEZ010012661.1:5000-15000 GCA_016584305.1 Chionoecetes opilio | reverse complement strand
CAAGTAGGGAAGGAGGAAGAGTGAAGGACAAAAGTGTAAGAAAAGGAAGAAAGGAAGGAGGAATAGTAGAAAAAAAGTATAAAGAATGGTAAGGAATGAGGAAAAGTAAGGAAAAAAAGGATAAAAAAAAAGAAGGAAGGAGAAAAAGTAAGGAAAGTGTAAAAAAAAAGGAAGAAAGGAGGGAAAATAGGAAAAAAAGTGCAGAAAAAAAGAAGAAAAAATAGGAAAAGATGTAAAAAAAGGAAGGAAATGAAAAAAAAAGGAAAGGAGAAAAATTAGGGAAAAAGTTTAAAAAAGATAGAAAGTAGGAAAAAAGTGTAAAAAAAAGTAACCAAGGAGGAAAAGTAAAAAATGTGCAAAACAGGAAGAAAGGAGGAAAAGTGTAAAAAAAAGTAACCAAGGAGGAAAAGTACAAAATGTGCAAAACAGGAAGAAAGGAGGAAGTGTAAAAAAAAGTAACCAAGGAGGAAAAGTAGAAAATGTGCAAAACAGGAAGAAAGGAGGAAAAGTGTAAAAAAAAGTAACCAAGGAGGAAAAGTAAAAAATGTGCAAAACAGGAAGAAAGGAGGAAAAGTGTAAAATAAGAAAGGAAGGAGGAATAATAAAAAAAAAGAAGGAAGGAGGAAAAATAAAAATAAGGAAGGAAGGAAAACTAATAGGGAAGAAATAGGACATGTATTTTTTAAGGGGGGTTTGGATAAGGGGTATAAAAAAGGGGGGGAAGGGTTATAAGGTACATGTATAAGTGCCTATGATTACTTAACAATTACTTACTTAACTCCTCCCCCTCCTCATTATAATATTAAATACAGTAGTAGGTACATAGGTAGGTAGTGTAAATACGTACGTAGTGTAAATACAGTAGGTAAAACAGTAGGTAGTGTAAATACAGTAGGTAAATACGTAGGATGTAAATAAGTAGGTAAATACGTAGGTAGTGTAAATACAAGGAAATACGTACGTAGGTAAATTTCAGTAGTAAATACAGAGGTAGTGTAAATACAGTAGGTAAATACAGTAGGTAGTGTAAATACAGTAGGTAAATACAGTACGTAGTGTAAATACAGTAGGTAAATACAGTAGGTAGTGTAAATACAGTAGGTAAATACAGTAGGTAGTGTAGATACAGTAGGTAAATACAGTACGTAGTGTAAAACAGTAGGTTTAAAAACTAGGTAAAACAGTGGTAGTGTAAAAAAGTAGGTAAAAAGTAGGTAAACATGGTATGTAAATAAGTAGGGAAAACAGTACGTAGTGTAAAAACAGTAGGAAAAACAGTAGGTAAAAGCATAGGTAGTGAAATACGTAGGTAAATCAGTAGGTAGTGAAATACGTAGGTAAAACAGTACGTAGGTAAATACAGTAGGTAAAACAGTACGTAGTGTTTAAAAACAGTAGGGAAAAAACAGTAGGTAGTGTAAAACAGTATAAATAAATACTTTTGTGTAAAAAAAGTAGGTAAATAAGTCTGTGTAAATAAGTAGGTAAATACGTAGGAGTGTAAATACAGTAGGGAAAAACAGTAGGTAGTGTAAAAACATAGGGAAATACAGTAGGTAAAAAACAGTAGGTAGTGAAAAAAGTGGTAAATTTCAGTAGGTAAAAACAGTAGGTAAAAAAAAGTAGGTAGTGTAAAAACAGTAGGTAAATACAGTAGGAAATAAGAGGAAAAAGTAGGTAGTGTAAAAACAGTTTAAAAAAAAAGTAGGTAGTGTAAATACAGTAGGTAGTGTAAATACAGTAGGTAAATACAGTAGGTAGTGTAAATACAGTAGGTAAATGCATAGGTGGTAAAAACAGTAGGGAAAACAGTAGGTAAATGCATAGGGAGTGTAAACAGTAAGGGAAAAAACAGTAGGGAAATACAGTAGGTAAATGCTAGGTAGGGGAAAAAAAGTAGGTAAAACAGTAGGTAAATACAGAGGTAAATGCAAGGTAGTTAAATAAAATAGGAAATACGTAGGTAATACAGTAGGTAAAAAGCATAGGTGTGTAAATACAGTAGGTAAATTTTCAGTAGGTAAATACGTAGGTAAATGCATAGGTGGTAAAACAGAGGGAAAACAGTAGGTAAATACGTAGGTAAATGCATAGGTATGTAAATACAGTAGGTAAAACGTAGGTAATGCATAGGTAGTGTAGATAAGTAGGTAAATACAGTGGTAAATCATAGGAGTGAAATACAGTAGGTAAATACAGTAGGAAAAAGCTATAGTTAAATACAGTTGGTAAAAACAGTATGTAAATGCATAGGGGTGTAAATCAGTAGGTAGTGTAAAAAGTGGTAAATACAGTAGGTAGTGTAAATACAGTAGGTAAATACAGTAGGTAAATACAGTAGGTAGTGTAAATACAGTAGGTAAATACAGTAGGTAAATACAGTAGGTAAATACAGTAGGTAGTGTAAATACAGTAGGTAAATACAGTAGGTAAATACAGTAGGTAGTGTAAATACAGTAGGTAAATACAGTAGGTAAAATGTAAATACAGTAGTAAATGCATAGGTAGGTAAAAAACATAGGTAAAACATCCCAGTGTAAAACAGTAGGAAATACAGTAGTAGTGTTAAAACATAGGGAAATACAGTACGTAGTGTAAATACAGTAGGTAAAAAGTAGAGTGTAAAACAGAGGTAAAACAGAGGGGAGTGTAAATACAGTAGGTAAATACAGACGTAGGTAAAACGTAGAAAACATAGGGGAGTGTAAATCAGTAGGTGTGAAATAAGAGGGAAAAAATAGGTAAAAGATAGGTAGGTAAAGCAAGGTATGTAAATACGTAGGTAAAAAGCATAGGGATGTAAATACAGTAGGAAATACAGTAGGTAAATGCATAGGGGTGTAAATAAGTAGGTAAAACGTAGGTAAATACAGAGGGAGTGTAAATCAGTTTTAAATCAGTAGGTAAAAAATGGAGTGTAAATGCTAGGTAGTGTAAATGCATGGTAGGTAAATGCATGGGAGTGAAATCGAGGTAAATACAGTAGGTAGTGTAAATACAGTAGGTAAATACAGTAGGTAAATGCATAGGTAGTGTAAATGCATAGGTAGTGTAAATGCATAGGTAGTGTAAATGCATAGGTAGTGTAAATGCATAGGTAGTGTAAATGCATAGGTAGTGTAAATGCATAGGTAGTGTAAATGCATAGTAGTGTAAGCAAGGTAGTGTAAATGCTGGTAGTGTAAAGCATAGGTATGAAATGCATAGGATGTAAAACATAGGAAATACAGTAGGTAGTGAAATAAGTAGGTAAAAAACAGTAGGAAATGCAAAGGGAGTGTAAATGCATAGGAGTGGGAAAAGATGGTAGTGTAAATGCATAGGTAGTGTAAAAACATAGGAAAACAGTAGGTATGTAATGCATAGGTAGTTAAATACAGAGGTAAAACAGTAGTAAATGCATAGGAGTGTAAATGCAAGGTAGTTAAAAAGCATAAGGGAGTGAAAAAACAGTAGGTAAAACAGTAGGTAAATACATAGGTAAAGCATAGGTTTAAAAAATTTCAGTAGGAAAACAGAGGTAAATACGGTTTTAAAGCATAGGAGTGTAAAAAACAGTAGGTAAAAAACATAGGGAAATCATAGTGGTAAATGCATAGGCAGTGTAAATACAGTAGGTAAATACAGTAGGTAAATACAGTAGGTAAATGCATAGGTAGTGTAAATACAGTAGGTAAATACAGTAGGTAAATACAGTAGTGTAAATGCATAGGTAGTGTAAATACAGAGGGAAATACGTAGGGAAAAACAGTAGGTAAAGCTAAAGGGAGGGAAAACATAGGTAAATACGAGGTAGTGTAGATACGTAGGTAAAAAAAAGTAGGGAGTGTAGATTTCATAGGAAAAAACATAGGTATGTAGATACAGTAGGGAAATACAGTGGTAGTGTAGAACAGTAGGTAAAAAACAGAGGAGGGTAGAAAGTAGGTACAACAGGTAATGCATAGGTATTTTAATACAGTAGGTAAATACAGTAGGTAAATGCAAAGGGAG
The DNA here is from genome assembly GCA_016584305.1 of Chionoecetes opilio. Classification (NCBI taxonomy): domain Eukaryota; kingdom Metazoa; phylum Arthropoda; class Malacostraca; order Decapoda; family Majidae; genus Chionoecetes; species Chionoecetes opilio. Next base: position 11,007 of record JACEEZ010012661.1, on the reverse strand, counting down.
GTAAAAAACAGTAGGTAAATACAGTAGGAAATGCATGGTAAAAATCAGTAGGAAAATACAGTAGGAAAACTCCTATACATTCCCCCCCACTTACCCCTTTTTAATTGGGGTGTTGGAGGGGGAAAAGGGTGGGAGGGGGTTTTGGTGGAGGGGTGAGAATTTGGGGGGGTTGGGTGAGGGTGGGGGTTTTGGGTTTTGAGGGGGGGTTGGGGGGGGGATGGGAAAGGGGTTTTTTGGGGGGGTTTGGGGGGTTTGGTGCGGGGGGGTTTGAGGGGGGGTTTGTGGGGGGTGGGGTGCGGGTGGGTGCGGGGGGGCTAAAATTAATTCAAACGCCTTAAAAATTACAAAAAAAAAAATTTTTAATTGTTCTGGGGTTTTACCCCATCCGGGGCCCCCCCCCCCCTTCCTCCCCTCTCTCTCTCTCTCTTTTCTAACTCTCTCTATCCCCTTTCCTTTTCCCCCAAACACCCCTAAAAAACCCTTTCTCTCTCTTTTTTCTCCCCCCTTCCAATTTTCCAAATGTTCCCAAGGGTGGGGGAGAGAGGAGGGGGAGAGAGAGAGAGGGGAAGAGAGCGAGGAGGAGAAAAGGGAGAGGGAAAAGAAAAGGAGAGAGAGGAGAGAAAAGAGAGAAGAAAAGGGGGGAAGGGGAAAAGGGAGGGGAGAGAGAGAGAGAGGAGAGAGAGGGGGGGAAAAGGGGAGTGGGAGGGGGAAAAAAACCTTAACATCCCTAACACGTTCACTATAACCCCCTTTTTTTTCCCCCCTCCAAACCCCCCCCTCCACCCACCCCCACACCCCCTTAAGAAATTATCATTTTTTTTTCGTTTGGGGGGGGGGTTTGGGGGTTTGAGGGGGGGGGAGGGAGGGGTGGGGGAATAAAAGGGGGGGGATAGGGGACGGGTTTTTTAAATTTAGGGGGGGGGGCGTTGTGGTGGGGGGTGATGGGGGTTTAGGGGGGGGGGGGGGGGGGGGAAAAGGTTAATGCGGAGGTTTGGGAAATGAAAATTTTAAGGGGGGTTTTTTGGGGGGTGACAAAGGAGGAGGAGGAAGAAGAGGAGGGGGGGGGAGGGGGGAGGAGGAGGGGGGGAGGGGGGAGGAGAGGGGGAGGGAGGGGGGAAAGGGGGGGAGGGAGGGAGGGGAGGAGGGGAGGGGGGGAGGAGGAGGAGGTAAGAAAATGTAAGCTCGTTAGAGATAAAATTTAAGAGGAGGGGGAGAGAGAGAGAAGAGAGGAGGGAAGGGGAGAGAGAGAAGAGAGGAGGGAGAAAAGAGAGAGAGAGAAAAGAGAGAGGGAGAGAGAGAAAAAGAAGAGGAGAGAGGCGGGACAAAACCCACAACACACAAAATTAATAAACAGTTTAAATGACGATTTGGGAGACAGAGAATTTTTTAATGAGAGAAAAAACACACAAACACAAAACAAAACACAACACCACACCCCCACACACCAACAAACACTTTAAAAACCCGGGTTCTAGGGAAAAACACATAGGGGGGGGGAAAGGGAGGGGGGGAAAGGGGGGAAAGGGGGGGAAAGGGGGGAAAAAGGAAGGGGGAGGGAAGGAGGGGGAGGGGGAGGGTTTTAAAAAAGGACACTTAAATAGGCCCCCGCGGGGTTTGTAGTTTCCCCCCCCTTTTTCCCCCCCTCTTCCCCCCCCCTCCTATTACCTCCCGTCCCCCCCCCCCTTCCCCCTTCCCCCTTTCCCCCCTTCCGCGACCCCCCCAAGGGAACCCTCTCTCCCCCCCGTTTTCCTCTCTCTCTTCCCCTCCCCTTTTTTTTGCTCTCCCCCTCCCCTCTCCCCCTCTCTCCCCCCTTTCCCTCTTTCCCCCTCTCTCCCCCCCCCCCACACACACACACACAAGACAGACCACGAGAAAAAAACAAACGAAAAAAAATAAAATCATGACTTAGTTTTGATGATAAACAAGAGGAGGAGGGAAAATAGTAATAAGAAGAAATGAAATGGTTAATGTTTTTGTTGTTAATGAAGTTGTAAGCAGATTGCGATGAGAGAGAGAGAGAGAGAGAGAGAGAGAGAGAGAGAGAGAGAGAGAGAGAGAGAGGAGAGAGAGAGAGAGAGAGAGAGAGAGAGAGAGAGAGAGCAAGTGAGAGAAGAGAAGAGAGAGAGAGAGAGAGAGAGAGAAGGTGATTGTGAGGTAACTTGAAATGAGAGAGAGAGGAGAAGGAGGAGAATGAAGGAGGAGGGAAGGATGGAAGGAGTGCAGGAGGAGAAGGAGGAGAAGAGGAAGAGAATGAAGGAGGAGGGAAGGAGGGAAGGAGGAGATAACAGCTTGCAGAACTAACACAATTTACTACACCTAATTTCAACTAAATTAACCCCACTGTTGCTTAATGGAAGCCGCACACACAACACACACACACACACACACAACACACAACACACACCACCACGTAAACACACACACACGAAACACACACACACACTACACACACACACACACGTACAACACACACACGTAAACACACACACACGTACACAACACACACACACACACACGTACACACCCACACACACACACACACACACACACACAACACACACACACACACACGTACAACACACACACACGTACACACACACACACAGTACCACACACACACGTACACACACACACACACAACACACGTACACACACACACACACACCCCACACGTACACACACACACACACACACACACACAGACATGTAATGAGTTGAAATGCTTAAATATTTTAATCACTTCAATACTTTACCTTTCCCCTTCCACCCCTTCCTACCCCTCTTCACCCCTTTACCCTCCTTCTTCCTTCCCTTCCTCCCCCCCTTTACCCTCCTTCCCTCCCCCCTCCCAAAACCTTCACACATATTCCCTTGCTGACACTTTTAACTCTCCCCTTCCCCCCCCCATCTTCCCTCTATTTCTCCTTCCTCCAAAACACTTTTTCCCCCCCCACCCATCAACCCCCACTGGCCACCACTCCCCCTTCCCTTCAACACTCCCCCTTCCCCTTCCCCCCCAAGGCAAAGTTAACAGGTGTGTTGTCAAGAGGGGGAGATGATGACAGACATGACGTCACTATCTCAGACACGCAAATAGGACGGATGCTTGTGCCACCCCCCCCCCCTCCCCTCCTCCTCAGGATAAAATAGTTTCGTATCTCGATGAAAATAACTCAATATTAAACTCGCAGCATGGATTTCGAAATAAGAGATCCTGCTTAACAAACCTACTTGATTTTTTCAATGTCATTTATTCAAACTGGGACGTCAAAATTCCCTCGGATAAAATATACCTTGATTTTCAGAAAGCCTTCGATACAGTTCCACATAAGCGACTTTTGACCAAGCTAAGGGCACATGGCTTGGGAGAGCAATTATGTTCATGGATTGGCGATTGGCTTTCAAATCTTAAACAACGGGTAGTAATAAATGGCGAAACATCTGATTGGTTAGATGTTACTAGTGGCTCGGTCTAGGGTCCTACTCTTTTTCTGATATATATCAACGATCTGGACTGCGGACTTGTATCTAAAATATCGAAATTTGCTGATGACACCAAATTAGGCGGTAAAGCATATACTAGAGAAAACTGCGAACTCATACAACGTGATCTCGACAAACTATCAGATTGGAGTGATAAATGGCTATTAAAATTCAATTCCGATATATGTAAAGTAATGCATATAGGCAACGATAACCTCAAATATAACTATCAAATGCAAAATAAATCGTTAACTGAAGTACAACAGGAAAAGGATTTAGGTGTCATCATCAGTAATGATCTTAAAACCAGTCCGCATTGCCTAGCTGCCAGTAAAAAGGCAAATATGATGTTGGGCTTCATTAAACGCAACTTTGAACATAAAACTCCGAAAGCAATAACACGATTATACACGTCTTTGGTTAGGCCGCGCTTAGAATATGCTGTTTAATTCTGGTCGCCTTGTTTCGTAAAAGATCAAGCCAAATTGGAATCAGTGCAAAGAAGAGCAACCAAACTAATACCATCTCTGCGAAATTCATCTTATGAAGACAGACTGCGGAAACGTAATAAGTTTTCCTTAAAGGATCGTAGAATCCGTGGGGACTTGATAGAAACCTTTAAGATCCTAAAAGGATTTGATGTCATTAATCAAGAGAACCTATTCGAGCTTTCAACTCAAGTGACAACAAGAAATAATGGTTTAAAACTAAACGGTCAACGTTGCATCACCGATCTCCGTAAAAATTATTTCAATGTTAGAGTTGTTGATCGATGGAACAAATTACCAGCAAATGTTGTCGAAGCCAGCACAATAACTTCATTTAAAAACAGACTTGACGCGCACTGTAAAGTAAATGGGTATTGATATTGACCTGCGAATTCATAATATAGTCCCCCGGATCGATTAGTGTTAGTGGTAGTTGTAGTTAGTATATTTCATATCCTATCATTCCTCACTACGAAGCTTCCATGTTCCTATCTTCTTTAGGGACATGGTGTCATTTTCCAACTGTTCTCTTACATGTAGTTGATAGTTAGTAGTATGTAGTTCAGCAGATACCCTCGTTATGGACCAATGGCTAGCCTGGTGTTTGTTATTCCTATGTATTCCTCCTCCTCCTCCTCCTCCAGTTTTTCAATATTGTATGGTGATTTGTTTTTCTCACTATTATCTACCAGTCTGGGCCGGAGGGAGGGGTGGGTGGGGAGGAGCCTTCAACTTTGCTATTCTTAATACAAATAAAATACAGAAAAAGGACAAAAACAACAAAATAAAAGTAAGAAAGGAAAATAAGATGAAAAAACGAAAAGGTTGAAAAAGATATGAATTGAAAAAGAATGAAAAGATAGGCCAATGAAAATATGAAATCAGAAAATGAAAGAAAAGGCAGCAAGGTAATTGAAGGCAAAGAAAGAAAAGGAAAGAATTAATCAGGACACAGGAGGGAAGAAGGGAGGAGGAAAAGAAAATAGAAAAAAGAAAGAAAAGAACAGAAGGAAGAAAGGGAGAGAGAGAGAGAGAGAGAGAGAGAGAGAGAGAGAGAGAGAGAGAGAGAGAGAGTGAGAGGAGAGAGAGAGAGAGAGAGAGAGAGCGAGAGCGAGAGAGAGAGAGAGAGAGAGAGAGAAGAGAAGAAGAGACGAGAGAGAGACGGAGAGGATGCAGAGAGAAGAGAGCGAGAGAGCGAGAGCGAGAGAGAGAGAGAGAGAGAGAGAGAACTCCAGAAATTATTGCCAATTTTAGGTAAACTACACCGCTTACATAACTCTCTCTCTCTCTCTCTCTCTCCTTAAGTAAGTGTGTGTGTGTGTGTGTGTGTGTGTGTGTGTGTGTGTGTGTGTGTGTGTGTGTGTGTGTGTGTGTGTGTGTGTGTGTGTGTGTGTGTGTGTGTGTGTGTGTGTGTGTGTGTGTGTGTGTGTTTCTATTAATAAATCAATAAACAAAGAATTTCACAATAAAGAAATCAATACAATAATAATAAAATACAAATAAAACACAAGACAACTACAAGAACAAAGACAAACAAGTAAAAACAGAGACAAAAAAAGATAAACCAAACCAAACTTTAAAAAAAAAATGCAGAGAAAAAAGGAAAAAAAAAGAAAGAATATCAGTAAGTAAAATATAAATGGCAAGTAGAAGAAAAGGAAAAGAAAGAAGAGGTGGAGGAATAAATATAAGGAGGAAAAGGAGGAATACAAAGGAAGAACAGACAGCAACAGCCCTACTGGTCATAACGAGGCTGCCTGTGTGACTACTTTCTACCACTATAGTTGCTACGTGTTAGAGGTACAAGAATAGCAAAGTTGAAGGCTCCTCCCCACCCACCTCTCCCTCATAGCAGGAAAAAAGTGAGAAACATCACCATACAGTATAGAAAAACCTGCCATTGAATTTTATAGGAAAGCTTGAAGGAGACAGACTCTAAACTAAAGCTAACGCTACAAAAAAGAGTTTACGTAGGGCCGAAGTAAAGGAGTTGGGCAGTTGATGCTAAGTATTTATCTAGTTTGTTCTAAAACGCC
>JACEEZ010012660.1:240000-242500 GCA_016584305.1 Chionoecetes opilio | reverse complement strand
GTGCAGAAAGATTTTAAGTGGATTTATGGGTCTCACTCGGGATCGAACTCGGGTCTTCGAGAACGTCACCCGGTGACGGTAACCACTCTGCTACCGCCTCCCCATATAGATAGATAATATAATATAATTATATATATATATATATATATATATATATATATATATATATATATATATATTATATATATATATATATATATATATATATATACAGCTTAAGAAGGATGGAAGATCTTTTTATTAACGATATTTGCCATGGCATGCCATGCAAGATGATTCATAACATGTTCGTGGTCCGTGGTTTAGAGCGTGCCTGGCCACTCCATGGCCGCACACCTTGGTGGCACGTTCAATCCCTTCTCGCTCAAGGCAATTTTCACTGATAAATGTGGGCGGTTACTGTTCCACTTGAGCAAGGGGATACAGTGTGGGTCATGGAGCAATAAAGGCCTTTATAGCTCCATGGTGTGGGTAGTGTATGAAGTCCCACCTTTACCCAAAGCTCTAGATATGAGCTCTTAGCTCTTTCCAGGAGAGTAAAAGGTGGAGATCGTGGGTCCAGCGCGTGATAAAGCCGTGGGTAAAGGCCACATACATATCACATCACATCGAGGCCTCCTGTGTATCCCGGGGGCCTCGATCACACCCACCCTAACAGGCTGGAAAGATTGCCATCCTCACCTCCTCCCGGGATTTCAAGCTCACAACTCTTCAGCTTACTTCTCGTAATTATCTGCTTGATGAACAGGGGCTATGCACAAATTGTTTCTACCCGGCAAGGGACTCGAACCCAAGAGCTCTCGAACATAAAGCACCTCTGGGTTGTGAGCCGAGCCGAGCGTGCTAACCACTACATTACTGGGCCCATATAGATTACACATTTGGGCACACACACACACACACACACACACACACACACACACACACACACACACACACACACACACACACACACACACACACACACACACACACACATATATACATATATGCAAAATTAGCGCGTGTAATTCACCTCACGACCTTGATGACATGCTGAAAACGTGATTGCCAGCTGTTACCCTCCCGGAAAAAGCTAAGAGCTCATCCAGACCGATCTTTGGGTAAAGCCATGGGACCTTACATAACACAAACACCCAATCCCCTTGATCAAGGGGAGCAGTAACTGCCCACAATTGTCAGTGAAAAATCCCATGATATGAGCGGTTATTGAACGTTATAGATCACCGAATGGCGCGCCACACTCTTGCCCACTGTGTTATACGAGCTGTGTGTGTGTGTGAGTATTCATCTAGTTGTATTCATCTAGTTGTATTTTACAGGGCCAGAGCAATGCTCGTATGGCCCCGTCTCCATATCAACATTTTTTATCATTCATCCTTAGTGCTTTGTGTTGGCCGAAGCCAGCACCCCGGAGAGCAGGTCACAAACCCCGGCTAACACCCGGTACCCATTCACTGCTGGGTGGACAGGGGCTCGGGTTTTAAGGAAACAACCCATCTGTTTCCGCTCCGCCCGGGGATCAAACCCGGGACTTCTCGGTTGTGAACCGAGCGTGCTACACCACGGAGTACCACACGGAGTACCACACGGTGTGTGTGTGTGTGTGTGTTGGCCGAACTATTAGTAGGAAAAGATCCTCCTCACCCTGAAGATTGGCTCCGCCACTCATATTTCTCTCGCACCACTACTGAAGGGCTGACGTCATGGCCAGCCTCGCCACCTGCCCCAACAGTTCCTCTTCACATACCTGACGCGGATGGAATGCAGCAAGCGGCGGTGAGGCTTGGTAAGCACCACGCATGCTGCCAGGCACTACTGACGCCTTCTCTGGGAGGAGAGAAATAAAGTTGGTTTTCAAGTACAAGATATACTGCACACACACACACACATACACACGTGTGTGTGTTGTGTGTGTGTGTGCGCGCATACATTTATATATATATATATATAATATATAACAGGATAGAGAGAGTCTACGAGATACAAAGCAGTAAGGAAACAAAACCCGCTAACTGCCGCTCTCTCAATATCGCAAAGGACCTCAAGACGTAAGAATGCGGAAAATAGAAGTACAGTAAGTACAAGTGCTTTAAAGTATACCAGAGGAGGGATACAGGAGAGAAGGCAGTGATAAAGCGAAGAGAAGAAAGATGAGTGCGTGCAGCGTGTAACGGAATCGTGAGAGAGAAATAGGTTAGAGATATGTGATCAGATCAATGATAGTCGCCTCTGTGGTGTAGTGGCTAGAGCGCCTAGCTACGAATCTGCGGGCCTTGGTTCGAATCCGGGCCACGGCAAGTCGGTGGCCAGCCCATACCCAGCTGATCTTCTTCCCTTTCGGGTTTGGTCGATAAATGGGTACCTGGAGAAACCTGGGGAAGGTAACTGTGGTACACCAGATGTCACAATAGCCCTGTGTCACGGGGTAACGGGTTGTCACCCACCACAGGCTCAAAGGCCAATGCGATGGAGGTGAGCACCGAGGCCACGCGCAGCA
>JACEEZ010012660.1:232500-237500 GCA_016584305.1 Chionoecetes opilio | reverse complement strand
GTCTCCTCCCTCCACCTACAATAAAGTCTGCTCCTCCACCTACAATAAAGTCTCCTCCCTCCAGCTACAATAAAGTCTCCTCCCTCCACCTACAATAAAGTCTCCTTCCTCCACCTACAATAAAGTCTCCTCCCTCCACCTACAATAAAGTCTCCTCCCTCCACCTACAATAAAGTCTGTTCCTCCACCTACAATAAAGTCTCCTCCCTCCAGCTACAATAAAGTCTCCTCCCTCCACTAACAATAAAGTCTCCTTCCTCCACTACAATAAAGTCTCCTCCCTCCACCTACAATAAAGTCTCCTCCCTCCACCTACAATAAAGTCTCCTCCCTCCACCTACAATAAAGTCTCCTCCCTCCACCTACAATAAAGTCTCCTTCCTCCACCTACAATAAAGTCTCCTCCCTCCACCTACAATAAAGTCTCCTCCCTCCACCTACAATAAAGTCTCCTTCCTCCACCTACAATAAAGTCTCCTCCCTCCACCTACAATAAAGTCTCCTTCTACACCTACAATAAAGTCTCCTCTCTCCACCTACAATAAAGTCTCCTCTCTCCACCTACAATAAAGTCTCCTCCCTCCACCTACAATAAAGTCTCCTCCCTCCACCTACAATAAAGTCTCCTTCCTCCACCTACAATAAAGTCTCCTCCCTCCACCTACAATAAAGTCTCCTTCCTCCACCTACAATAAAGTCTCCTCCCTCCACCTACAATAAAGTCTCCTCCCTCCACCTACAATAAAGTCTCCTCCCTCCACTAACAATAAAGTCTCCTCCCTCCACCTACAATAAAGTCTCCTCCCTCCACTTACAATAAAGTCTTCTCTCTCCACCTACAATAAAGTCTCCTTCCTCCACCTACAATAAAGTCTCCTCCCTCCACCTACAATAAAGTCTCCTCCCTCCACCTACAATAAAGTCTCCTCTCTCCACCTACAATAAAGTCTCCTCCCTCCACCTACAATAAAGTCTCCTTCCTCGACCTACAATAAAGTCTCCTCCCTCCACCTACAATAAAGTCTCCTTCCTCCACCTACAATAAAGTCTCCTTCCTCCTCCTACAATAAAGTCTCCTCCTTCCACTTACAATAAAGTCTCCTCCCTCCACCTACAATAAAGTCTGCTCCTCCACCTACAATAAAGTCTCCTCCCTCCAGCTACAATAAAGTCTCCTCCCTCCACTAACAATAAAGTCTCCTTCCTCCACCTACAATAAAGTCTCCTCCCTCCACCTACAATAAAGTCTCCTCCCTCCACCTACAATAAAGTCTCCTCCCTCCACCTACAATAAAGTCTCCTTCCTCCACCTACAATAAAGTCTCCTCCCTCCACCTACAATAAAGTCTCCTTCCTCCACCTACAATAAAGTCTCCTACCTCCACCTACAATAAAGTCTCCTTCCTCCACCTACAATAAAGTCTCCTCTCTCCACCTACAATAAAGTCTCCTCCCTCCACTAACAATAAAGTCTCCTCCCTCCACCTACAATAAAGTCTCCTTCCTCCACCTACAATAAAGTCTCCTTCCTCCACCTACAATAAAGTCTCCTTCCTCCACCTACAATAAAGTCTCCTCTCTCCACCTACAATAAAGTCTCCTCCCTCCACTAACAATAAAGTCTCCTCCCTCCACCTACAATAAAGTCTCCTTCCTCCACCTACAATAAAGTCTCCTCCCTCCACCTACAATAAAGTCTCCTCCCTCCACCTACAATAAAGTCTCCTTCCACCACCTACAATAAAGTCTCCTCCCTCCACCTACAATAAAGTCTCCTCCCTCCACCTACAATAAAGTCTCCTTCCTCCACCTACAATAAAGTCTCCTTCCTCCACCTACAATAAAGTCTTCTCTCTCCACCTACAATAAAGTCTCCTCCCTCCACTAACAATAAAGTCTCCTTCCTCCACCTACAATAAAGTCTCCTTCCTCCACCTACAATAAAGTCTCCTTCCTCCACCTACAATAAAGTCTCCTTCCTCCACCTACAATAAAGTCTCCTCTCTCCACCTACAATAAAGTCTCCTCCCTCCACCTACAATAAAGTCTCCTCCCTCCACCTACAATAAAGTCTCCTTCCTCAACCTATAATCGAGCGTTCACCCTCCACCGACGCCCCCAGACTCTCCTGCCGCAGGGGTGAGCATCGCAGGGCACCCTCCACGCCGAGACAATGAGATTAACGGAATGGAGATGATGGTAAATGTTGTGTATATTCCCGAGTCATTTAATTTGCTTCCACCTTTCCTGTGTCGCCTCCTGTTTTGGTGATAAATGGAACGTGTTCTGCCACGATTATTTGAGTTATTTGTTTTCTTGTAATTCGATTTTTGTTATTTGTGTGTGCGTGTGTGCGTGTGTGTGTGCGTGTGTGTGTGTGTGTGTGTGTGTGTGTGTGTGTGTGTGTGTGTGTGTGTGTGTTGTGTGACTGGGCAAGCGTCGGTGATTGTTTCGTTCTTGTTTTGTGATGTTTTTAGATACAGGCCAATTGTATTTGCATGTTAACGAAAAGAGAGAGAGAGAGAGAGAGAGAGGGGCAGAGAGAGAGGAGAATGAGGAGAGAGGGAGATGAGAGAGAGAGATGAGATGAGGAGAGAGGAGAGAGAGAGTGAGAGAGAGAGAGGAGAGGAGAGAGAGAGAGAGAAGAGAGAGAGAGAGAGAGAGAGAGAGAGAGAGAGAGAGAGAGAGAGAGAGAGAGAGAGAGAGAGGGGGGGGAGAAGCACAATATTATTTGCATTTTTTCAACTCAAACAATATTGTACTCTCTCTCTCTCTCTCTCTCTCTCTCTCTCTCTCTCTTCTCTCTCTCTCTCTCTCTCTCTCTCTCTCTCCTCTACTCTCTCTCTCTCTCTCTCTCTCTCTCTCTCTCTCTCTCTCCCCTTCTAATATATATATATATATATAATATATATTATATATATTTTATATATATATATATCAATGCTGTTCCTGCAATACCTTTTTTGTTTAACAGTCATATTCGCTTTGTGTCTCGCTACTTTGATTCATTGAAGGTTTGATCGGACGGGAGAAAACAGGAGAAAAGTTCCTTATCATCATAAAATTAAGCGTTTCAATTAAGAAAAGTAGTGATGGTAAGCGTGATACAAATAAGAATAATTGTCGTCATAATTGTTCGCCTTGACATAATTTCTGACTCCGGTTGTTTCTGTATCAATACAATTGAAACACATTACACTCTTAGTAAAAAAGGGTAGGAAAAGGGTAGAAAAAGGGTATTTGTAGTGATGAAATACTGCTACCCTTTTTCTACCCTTACAAATATACCCTTTCGGATCTACGCAAATATACCCTTTTCCAGCCCTCTCGTCTAAAAAGGGTAGATAAAGGGTAGTTAAAGGGTATAATCAGCAGCATCTACCCTCCAGTCTGGACATAGGGTTTATAAAGGGTAGTGATGGTGCGATGTAACAATTCTACCCTTAATATACCCCTTATTTCTGAGAGTGTACATGTTGGTAGTGCTCTGTCAACGCGTTTCATTATAGATTGAAGATTTTTTATGATTTTCCGTCAACATTCAGTGTATGAAATTGAAGTAAACACCTTCCATGTAATGAATCTCAGAGACTGCTTACACAAAATTTTAATAATTGGTAAGTATAAAATAAATGTAGACTGTTTTTATTGTCTCGGATAAATGCTTATAAAACATGACACTAGGCAACTTCAATCAAGATCACCCCACTACAGCTGTCCCGTAGGTGGAGACTGTCCTTTATTTGTAAATAGTGGTGCGAGGAATTCGAGAAAACCAAAGCAAGCAAGATTTTTGGCAATTTTAGCAGCCAAATAATTTGAAACCTTTAGTTTTCATACTTACGTGAAAATTTTGTACATAAGAATTTTAGATCATTCGATTTGCAATATTACTTTACATATATAATTTCCTGTAAGAAGATTAGTTTTATGGCTAAAGGGCTTAACAAGAACATAAGAACATAAGAAAATAAGGAAGCTACAAGAGGCCGCGAGGCCTATACGTACACGAGGTAGTTCCTGTTAAAACGGGGATAAATAAGCTGAGAACGGCTCAAATATTGATTTCAAAACCATATATGTTAAAACTAAGTCCAGATTCGAAATCAGCATGCACGAAAGCTAATATGAACTAAGTTTTATGAAAATCAAGCGAAAAGAAAAAAAATTGAAGGCAGATAGATAGATGCCTTGGAAAATATGATGAAAAAAATATTTTCATTAATTAATATCTCAAGAACCAAAGCAGCGAGGCGAAAAGTGCACATAGTAAAACATATGCAGCGCGTGACTGCCTTCCCTTTGGTATAAGTGAATTATAATTTCATCTACAAATAATCCAGTAATTCAATTCAATTTTACTTCTTGTTCTACCCTGGTTAATAGCCGTAAGGACTTTTCCTACCTCTCCTTTATTGTATCCCTTTGGGCTTTGACCACTTAAAACTACCATCAGATCGCCCCTTACTCTACGCCTATCGAGTGAGTGTAAATTTTATAGCTTCAATCTCTTCTCATAACTAAAGTTACGCATCCCCTGTATCATTTTGGTCATCCTCCTCTGCACTGATTCTAACAATGCTGTATCCATCCTGTAATACGGAGACCAAAACTGTACGCATAGTCTAGGTGAGGTCTGACTAGAGCCAAATAAAGCTTTATAATAACCTCAGCTCTTCTACTTTTAACACTCCTGGTAATGACTCCTAAAACCCTATTATTATTAATTAAATGAAGGAATAAAAAAACAACTAAGCAAAAAATAAATAAAAAAACCTATCATTATTTTTGTTTTTTGTTTCCCTATGTAACATTCCTTGTATTAATAAAGCCGCATCACGAATAATCAATATCACGCAGGTCAGCGGGAAGCGGTGGGGGGTGAGGGGGTGAGGGGGGGCGTTACCTGAGCCAGGAAGCGCCCCGGGGCCACACAGCCAATCTGAGGCCGCGACACCTGAGCCCGGAGAAGACCGTAGACTGTGCCCTCACCCTCCCTT
>JACEEZ010012660.1:212500-222500 GCA_016584305.1 Chionoecetes opilio | reverse complement strand
TCACTCCTGCACAGCCAGCCAAGAAAAAGACCGTCAAGGCCAAGCGTAAGGCAATGCCAAGGAGGGAAGACTCCCACGACAAGGTGCGCAACACCTGGAAGGAGGAGACGGTGAAGGTGTTGCTGCCGGTGCCACCAGGCAGACGGCAGCACGTCATCGGGCCGCGGGGGGACACTGTCCGTAAACTGCGGCAGGACTATCCCAGCGTGGGCGTGACGGTGCCCCTGCCCCAGGACCGCACCTCCCACCACGTAAGCCTGAAGGGCCCTAAGACTCAGGTGGCCGCCGCGGCCAAGGACATCACCGGCCGCCTGGAGGGCATTGCGGCACAGCTGCGTGAAGCAGCCAAACGCCGTAAAAAGGCCAGAACAACGGTGGTGATGGATGTGACACCCGACAGGCAGCGCCACGTGGTGGGCCCCGGGGGCGAGGCGCTTATCAAGCTGGCACAGGAGCACCCCGGGGTGAGGGTGTCGGTGCCCCCCGCCACCAACGTAGAGTCCCGCCAGGTGAGGATAACGGGCCCTCCCGCCGAGGTGGCTGCCGTGGAGGCCTGCATCAAGGCACGCCTGCAGGCGGCGGAGCGGCAGCGGCAGCTCCTGAAGCAATGGCGACTACAACATCGCGGAGGGGCGGCGGCCAAGAATTGAGGAGCTCACTGATGATCACGTCATGACTCACTCCTTGTCAGTCCTTGATGTACCACCGCCGTGACCTGTGGTTCACGCTAATGACCCAACACGATGACACGCCACGCTGCGTGACCCATTGTACCGGAAGTCTCCACTATACTTATGGTGGTGACAATTATTACTTATCTTCATGTTTCCTTGATCTCTTTTCTTAGATCTCGTTATTTTTCTTAATAACAATAATAACTAAAATACTAATACTAATAATAATAATAATAATAATAATAATAATAATAATGATAATAATAATAATAATAATATTTTTTTTTTTTAAATACTAATAATAATGAAACTGATAAAATCAATAATAATACATAAAAAAAAAGCTAATGCAACAACAGGTATTACGCCTACTATTAATAACAATAGCAATAATGATTTAAGAATAATAATAATGATGATAATAATAATAGCATTGACAACAGCAACATTAAAAAAAACAATAATGATGAATCTTTCTATGATTATATAGTTATGCACCGAATGTCCGTCGGTCTAATTACATTTTCAAAAATAATAATAATAGTAGAAATAAAAAAGTACATATTCCTAAACATATAAACTGATAACAAAGACGACAATAATACAAATAATGATAATAATAATAAAGGAAATAACTAGCTACATAGACAATGGTAATAATTCATCATCACATTATTTGATCATCATATTCATCATCAATATGAGAACTCAAGGTCACCATTCCTCGGCTTACATCCAGTACCTAATCTCTGCTAGAAGTGAAGGAGCTTTAGCGTGAGAGCATTGATTGATTGATTTAATGCCAAAAAGGAGGAAATGTGCCAGACATAAGGTCATATGGCACTATGGGAAAGCATAACACAGGGGAGGGGTTAGGGAGAAAGAGTGTAACGGTGAGGGAAGGGGAAAGGAACAGATTGTTACAGCAGGATGGTTAGATCAAATGAAGGATGTGTATTTGTTGGAGGAAGGAGAGCGTGAAAGGAGACCTGTGCTGCCTGGGAATAATTTGTATTTTCTTAAGTAATTAATATTCAACTATATACAGCGTGATAATATTATGACTAAGATTAACTTTATTTCGGGTGTCGCCCATCCCCTCGTCCAGCCAGTCACCTAGCCCTCGCTCACCACGCCCACACACCACCTCACCTCCCCCCCCCTGCCACACAACATCAATCCCCCCTGCCACACAACCTCAATCCCCCTTGCCACACAACCTCAATCCCCCCTGCCACACAACATCAATCCCCCCTGCCACACAACCTCAATCCCCCTTGCCACACAACCTCAATCCCCCTGCCACACAACCTCAATCCCCCCTGCCACACAACATCAATCCCCCCTGCCACACAACATCAATCCCCCCTGCCACACAACATCAATCCCCCTGCCACCCAACATCAATCCCCCCTGCCACACAACATCAATCCCCCCTGCCACACAACATCAATCCCCCTGCCACGCAACATCAATCCCCCCTGCCACACATCAATCCCCCCTGCCACACAACATCAATCCCCCTGCCACACAACATCAATCCCCCCTGCCACACAACATCAATCCCCTTGCCACACAACATCAATCCCCCTGCCACGCAACATCAATCCCCCCTGCCACACAACATCAATCCCCCCTGCCACACAACATCAATCCCCCCTGCCACACAACATCAATCCCCCCTGCCACACAACATCAATCCCCCCTGCCACACAACATCAATCCCCCCTGCCACACAACATCAATCCCCCCTGCCACACAACATCAATCCCCCCTGCCACACAACATCAATCCCCCCTGCCACACAACATCAATCCCCCCTGCCACACAACATCAATCCCCCCTGCCACACAACATCAATCCCCCCTGCCACACATCAATCCCCCCTGCCACACAACATCAATCCCCCTGCCACACAACATCAATCCCCCCTGCCACACAACATCAATCCCCCCTGCCACACAACATCAATCCCCCCTGCCACACAACATCAATCCCCCTGCCACACAACATCAATCCCCCCTGCCACACAACATCAATCCCCCCTGCCACACAACATCAATCCCCCTGCCACACAACCTCAATCCCCCTGCCACACAACATCAATCCCCCCTGCCACACAACATCAATCCCCCCTGCCACACAACATCAATCCCCCCTGCCACACAACATCAATCCCCCCTGCCACACAACATCAATCCCCCCTGCCACACAACATCAATCCCCCCTGCCACACAACATCAATCCCCCCTGCCACACAACATCAATCCCCCCTGCCACACAACCTCAATCCCCCCTGCCACACAAACATCAATCCCCCCTGCCACACAACATCAATCGCCCCTGCCACACAACATCAATCGCCCCTGCCACACAGCATCAATCCCCCCTGCCACACAACATCAATCCCCCTTGCCACACAACATCAATCCCCCCTGCCACACAACATCAATCCCCCCTGCCACACAAACATCAATCCCCCCTGCCACACAACCTCAATCCCCCCTGCCACACAACATCAATCCCCCCTGCCACACAACATCAATCCCCCCTGCCACACAACCTCAATCCCCCCTGCCACACAACCTCAATCCCCCCTGCCACACAACCTCAATCCCCCCTGCCACACAACATCAATCCCCCCTGCCACATAACTTCTCGTGGGGTGGCGTGGTTTTTTATCTTTCATGCTAAGGGTTCACACACGCACGCACCCCCCACCACACACATAACCCCCCCCCCACACACACACATACACGCACGCACTAACAAACACAATCGTTCATTCATTAGCGCTGTGGTAAGTTTGGAAGCAGACTGTCCGCTTCCATTTATATACTATATTTTTTCTATGATTTAAATACATTGATTACGGAAAAATGCATCATTTCACACTAATTCCATACATTATATTTCGGTGATCCTTAACAACTCTACAAATGGAGCAGCGTCACGGAATCTATCTTGTCTCTTTTTCTTCCCATTCATCTAAATTTTCCATGACATTAACTCCCTTCTTTACCTGCTGACCGATCTCCTCTTAAGTGAAGTGGGTGAAAAGAGCAAGAATAAAGAACAGACTACAAAGGAAAGTTGTGTGGACGTAAGTGAGAGAGAAAACATGAAAAGAAACGAGGAAACACACACATACACACACACAAAACAAAAAATCGCAAGACAGTAGTTACGACGATTCCTCTAGATTGGAGACGGACGAGGGTTACGGTAAAGAGGGAGGGGGAAGAGAAGGGGAAGAGGGAGGAGAAGGGGGAGAGGGAGGGATGATGGGGGAGGTAAAGGACAAGAGACAATAGCAGGGAAGAGAGAAGAGACATACATACATACATACATACACAGCTTTTAGGCACAGAAGAGAGGCACATTTATTAAGAGATAAGTGGCGGCCAACGTGATTTTGTGGAAGGTTGGGCCGTGCCACCTGACCCCGTGGGAAGTTTCTCACCTGCCCGCCCTCCCGCCCTTCTCTACTGTGTACCAAGGTCTCTTATATGTGCTCCAGGCCTATTGGTGGACCGCGTTGTGAGGCAGACAGACGGACGGACGGACAGACAGACAGACAGACACCAGACAGAGAGACAGACACCAGACAGACACACACACAATGTCATTCATACATACATACACACACACACACACACCAATGCGGAGAGAGATAGAAAGAGAGAGAGAGAGAGAGAGAGAGAGAGAGAGAGAGAGAGAGAGAGAGAGAGAGAGAGAGAGAGAGAGAGAGAGAGAGAGAGAGAGAGAGAGAGAGAGAAAACAGACAGACAAGCACACATACAGTGCCAATGCGAGGAAAGAGAGAGAGAGAGTGAAAAAAAAGACAGACAGACTGACATATAAACAGACAGACAGACTGACATATAAACAGACAGACAGACTGACATATAAACAGACAGACAGACTGACATATAAACAGACAGACAGACTGACATATAAAAACAGACAGATGACATTCGAAGACAGACTGACATATAAACAGACAGACAGACTGAATATAAACAGACAGACGACTGAATATAAACAGACAGACAGACTGACATATAAACAGACAGACAGACTGACATATAAACAGACAGACAGACTGACATATAAACAGACAGACAGACTGACATATAAACAGACAGACAGACTGACATATAAACAGACAGACAGACTGACATATAAACAGACAGACAGACGAACAAAAAGACAGATCAAGAAGGAGACAGTTTTGGTGCATTTCCCATACAGCTTGTTTTCCTCATCGCTGTGAAATAATCCTTTCCATCTCCCATTGTTGTCGTGGAGGGCCGGGCATTGAGGTAAAGGCGCCGCGCTGATTGTCGTGTCTTGGCCCCACAAAGGCCTCGGCTCCCCGTCTGGGCCTCCCGCCACCTCTGTTTACCTACTTGTGAAAAGGCCGCGAAGAGCCTTTCAAGCGGCAGATGTTTGGCCGTAATTACCGTCACAATGGATCCCTCAGATGAAGAGTGAATGTCCATCAATAAATGGAGACTTTCTTGGGTATTTTAGGCTATATTTACTAGCTTCATTGATTTATCTTTAGCATATCAACTGATTTTTCATGAAGGCGTCTCATGAAATTTACCGCAACAGGACTACATGTCTAAGATAAAGCAAAATGCCATCGGAACGCAGCAGAAAAGTGTGTGTGGGTGGGGGGGGCAACAAGATTCCCATCCTGTGCTTGTGGCGTGGTGGCGTGCATACTATATCTATCTATATATCTGTCTATCTGTCTATCTATCTATCTATCCCTGACGCCCCGCCCCGTTCCCAAGAGCTCCCCAAGGGCATGGCCGAGACTAAGAGTTTCCATCTATTCCTGTCCTTGCATATCCTACCTCCTTGCATGCTTTAATCCTCGCATTCTTCTCTCGCCCCCTTCTCTCACATACTCCAGTACTTTGTCCTCTCATTTAACTCGGGTCGTCCTGTAGCACCCGTCGCATCTAATACACTCATACATACTACACTCATACATACTACACTCATACATACTACACTCATACATACTACACTCATACATACTCCACTCATACATACATACTCTCATACATACTACACTCATACATACTACACTCATACATACTACACTCATACATACTACACTCATACATACTACACTCATACATACTACACTCATACATACTACACTCATACATACTACACTCATACATACTCCACTCATACATACTACACTCATACATACTCCACTCATACATACATACTCTCATACATACTACACTCATACATACTACACTCATACATACTACACTCATACATACATACTCTCATACATACTACACTCATACATACTACACTCATACATACATACTCTCATACATACTACACTCATACATACTACACTCATACATACTACACTCATACATACTACACTCATACATACTACACTCATACATACTACACTCATACATACTCCACTCATACATACATACTCTCATGCATACTACACTCATACATACTACACTCATACATACTACACTCATACATACATACTCTCATACATACTACACTGATACATACTCCACTCATACATACTACACTCATACATACTACTCTCATACATACTACACTCATACATACATACTCTCATACATACTACACTCATACATACTACACTCATACATACTACACTCATACATACTACACTCATACATACTACACTCATACATACTACACTCATACATACTACACTCATACATACTACTCTCATACATACTACACTCATACATACTACACTCATACATACTACACCCATACATACTACACTCATACATACTACACTCATACATACTACACTCATACATACTACACTCATACATGCTACATTCATACATACTACACTCATACATACTGCACTCATACATACTACTCATACATACTACACTCATACATACATACTCTCATACATACTACACTCATACATACTACACTCATACATACTACACTCATACATACATACTCTCATACATACCCGCTTTGAAAAACCAGAAATAACATACTACAAAATACAACAAACAAATAATACATAGAATGCAAATGATTATGACATCAATCACGATAATAATAATGAAAATGATTACAATGACACCAATAATAATAATGGTGATAATGACAATAGTATCATCATCATATAATTATCATCACAACTGTTATTGTTGATCATTATTATTGCAGTCGCCGCGAAGGGAAGATTTGAGAGGCTCTCTGTATTCTTCTTTTTAGAGGAGTTACAGCGAAGCGAATACGTACGGCAGGATATTATGTTATTGTGGCCTCTATAGTTCTTTTGCATTTTTGTTATACTGTAGTTCTTCCTTCATACTACTATAATACTTCTACTATTACTACTACTACTTCTACTACTACTACTACTACTACTACTATACTACTACTACTACTATACTACTACTACTACTACTACTACTACTACTAGTACTACTACTACTACTACTACTACTACTACTTCTACTACTACTATACTACTTCTACTACTACTACTACTACTACTACTACTTCTACTACTACTACTACTACTACTACCACTACTACTACTACTTCTACTACTACTACTACTACTACTACTACTACTACTACTTCTACTACTACTACTACTACTACCACTACTACTACTACTACTACTACTTCTACTACTACTACTACTACTTCTACTACTACTACTACTACTACTACTACTACTACTTCTACTACTACTACTACTACTACTACTACTATTACTACTACTACTACTACTACTACTACTACTACTACTACTACTTCTACTACTACTATACTACTTCTACTACTACTACTACTACTACTACTACTACTACTTCTACTACTACTACTACTACTTCTACTACTACTACTTCTACTACTACTACTACTACTACTACTACTACTACTTTTTTTTCTACTACTTCTACTACTACTACAATATACCTCCACCGCCTCTTTATTTGCGGCGGGTACGCCATAGCCCCACCTCGCTATTGACTGTGGCATCCAACCTTACAACTACCCCTAAAAATACATACATTTACTAACTAACTACCCCTAAATTTATAAACCTACTCTATTCCTAACCTATCCACCCTTATCCCACTCTCTACCAATGTGGCCTCGCAATCGAGGTCACTTATGTCCGTGTTAGAGGGAGTGGAGTATCTCGTACCCCTGAGACACAGGAGGGCAGACCGGAGCAGGGAGAAGGAGAGGCGACACCTCATCCAGGCGGCGACGGAGCTCCTTGGCTGGTGCTTCTTTACTGACATCAAGTCAGCTAGTCTTGAGTAGAAGCTCCTAGCCTTGGGGGCCATGCCGCCAGATGTGGTGAAGACCAGGGGCGTGAAGGTACCATGGTCGACTTGCAGGATCCTATCGCCATAGGCCCTTATCTTCTCCAGCTCGTTCCTGTGGTGGACAGCCTCGAGGGAGAGCTCACGATGGGAGGCGGCCATCGGGTCGAAGATCCGGATGTCCAAAAAGGTCCGCTGCCCTCTGGTCCAGAATCCCCGAGCACAGATGTCCACGCGAGCCTCAGGGGCAGTATTGGCTGTCCTGTACCGCAGGAGTTCCCCATCTAGAGGTAGAAGGGTTGGCTCGGTGGAGACGTCTTGGCACACCTCCCTGAGCATGCTGGCTGTTAGGTCCCTCACCTCGTCGTGCCTGATACACACGAATCCCCCCTTTTTGCACGTCATGGTGTGGTCTACGTTGTTGGGGATCCACACACACAGGTGTTGGGGAGTCCTTCCACTGGCCAGCCGTACCTCAGAGCAACGGCATCGACAAATTCTTGTTTGTTGAGGTTGAAGCCCTTTGCTCTGATTGGTAGTGATGTTAGCCAGTTGGACGCTCCCGTCTCCTGTGCGATGTGGATTTTTTTCACGGTGTCTGGAGGCAGGATGGTCGAAAGGTGTTCAAGGCTGGTCTTCTGCCCTTGCTGCCTGTCTCGTGAGAATCGTTTCTTTTGCTCAGCGATCACACTTTGGTCGATTTCACCTTGTGCGTCCTGAGCGATGATCATATCCGTGAGGGACCTGGTAAGGTTGATGGAGTTGAGGTTCTCCACCTCAGCCACCTTCTCAGGAGAGGTGATTCCCATCCCGCCTAGTCTTGGAGGGAGTTCGAGCAACGCCCTCGCGTCATTCCCCAGGACGGGAGATCTCAGTAACGCTGGTATGAAGGTGTTCTTTATAGATTCCTCCAGCGGTCTGAGGAGAGGGCTGATGTCCGGGATGGTGCGCATGGCGAAGTTCCACCGATGTTGCAGGCCATGCGTGTATGCCGCGTAGGCTGCGTGAGGCTCGGTCTTGGCCATGGCTGACAGGACATCGACCTCGTGTACCCACTCAGACACTTTCTCTCCGACGTACTCCTTCTTGTACTCCTCTGTTCCAATAACAGCACCCAAGTGCTGTCCACTTGTCCATCCTGTCCTTCCTTCGTTACCACAACTCCACTGCCACTGAAAATGTTTACAGCCCCGTCATAGTGCTCTGGCTTGACGATGAGGAAGGATTTAGCGGCGTTGGGTGTGTATCCTATGGTAGGGCCATTGGCCTGTATTAACCCCCACCAGTGGCTTAGGTCCTGTAATTTGCCGGCCCCTGACAGGTCGTCAGCATATGCCACCTGCTTCACCTTGGTTTTTCAAACGCAATCACGTCTTGAAGGACTGACATGCCAAGGGCGTACATCGCCATGGCCACTGGGTCACCTTGAGTTGTTCCTTCCCTTGACTCTAACACCCTAGCCTTATTGCTACCACTTCTATTTACATATAAATTAGAGGGTTCACTATAAGTGTTATCGGCGTATGTAGCCAGGGAAGGACACTTGATTTTTATATTATGAAGCATTGTTTTTCTGTTGATGGAGTTAAACGCGTTTCTTGCGTCCACTAACAGAACCGCTTCACAGTCTTCTTGGGCGAAGATCTCCCTCATGGCGTGGATGGCTGCTTCCCCTCCTGCCTGTTGCCCTGCGCATACCTGGAGGTTCCCCGCCGCCCTCCTCACATCCTCCTTGACGACAGCCATGATGCATTTACCCACGACGCGTCGTATGACTTCGCCAATGCCAATGGGTCTGCATCCTGGCTTCTTGTCCACTACTACTACTTCTACTACTACTACTACTACTACCACTACTACTACTACTACTACTACTAATAATAATAATAATAATAATAATAATAATAATAATAATAATAATAATATACTATTACTTCTATTACTACTACTACTACTACTACTACTACTACTACTACTACT